>QLSS01001216.1:0-13404 GCA_024372645.1 Trichomalopsis sarcophagae
TCATTAAACTCCTTCTTAAACTCTTTTTCAAGAATTTCCAACTTCTCTAAATATAAGGCGAGTTTATCAAGCGAAGATGGCACAAAGCGGAATGAATCAATGAATCTAAAGTTAATATCACTTCCATTGATATACTTTATGAATGAGATGTATTTTTCTTTGTTTGTGGAATAATTGTGACTCGGCCTTTGAAGCTATTAGCAAGCTGTTTTATAAACAAATGTGAATCATAACCACTCAAGTTGTGGAATATGTCGGAAATACTTCTTGAATCTTTATACTGAAGATTACAGTTATCGTGATCAGCGCCACGATATCTAAAATATGAAAGGTATAGAAGGTATAAAGAAAGATGAGAAGCATGTGTATGTAAATATATAAGAATAATATAAAACTTACATTCCCGTGAGATGACAATGGTCTCGGACTTTCTAATCTTTTTCATCGAAAGAGCAAACAGCAAATATGGCAGGTTGTAGCCAAATCAAATAATTTTTTATCTTCATCCTTCATAGATATCGGATTCTTGTATATACTGTCAAGTTCTTCAGCTAGTTTATGAAGCTGCGAGACAAACCATTTTGCAGGATTTTCGTCATGTTCTGCTTCTCTTCTATAGCACATATATTGACTCTTTGTTTCATCATGTATGTATTTTATATAGAATCCAACACTGATTGGTTCATGTTCTTGGAGAACTTGATCATTATCTTTTACAGGTTTTAGAATACATTCAAAGTCTGCATATACAACTATTGGAACTCTCTCCTTGTTCTTAAAGTTTTTAAATTCCAACAAACTGTCTTCAGCATTTTTAGGCGATAAATCTTTACACTTATTCACTTGCATACAATCTATTTCATGAGCTGTTAATTTATCTTCATTATTGAAATAGTGAAGGCAACGATAACAGATATGTTTTTTATGAAATTTCTTCGATAACTGTGAAGAGACAATATGAGATAAACCTTTAATCCACATATAATGGAATCGTGGAACTTGCAAGTATTCTTGTTGTTTATTATCAGTTTCATCTATATAAGTATCTTGCATAAGCAGTAGATTAACATGTTTAACTTTCTTTGAAGACGTCAAGTGACACGGAGACACATCAAATGTATTACCTTTCTTTTAGAGTATGAATACATTTACAGATACATCATTCTGTTTCTCAAACTTTGGTATTTGTGTGATAGATACTGGAAAATCAATATCATTAAAGTTCAATTCACATAAGCTTCATATTTTAAAACTCGCTGTGCATCCTTATCTACGGGATGTAAAGCTAATAGAATAGCCCACTTAAAGCATTCATTATCTTGATTTTGAACGTTGACACACGCTTTCCTGTTTCGAATGAGCTTTGGCAGTCCAATGTACGAAGCAGCTTTCATAGGACTTAATTTATTCATATTTACAGTCAAGTTGATAATAGCTTTTAAAGTCCAACCAGAGTCTCGTACTTGAAACTCTTCCATGTCATGCTTAATTGGTTGCTTAACGTTTTTCCCGAACCACTCTGTTAAGTCTGTAGTCATATAGATTGATACACTCTTTGTATTAAAATATTTCACTTCCAGCATTTCTTTATCATCTTTTACAATTGCATATTCTGCAGCGAGAATACAGTCCACCTTCAATGATTTATGAATTAGCAAATCAGCTTTAATTTTTGATATAAACATGGTGCACGAGTCTTTTATGAAAGAGATTATATCGAGATGTTTTACATTAGTAATAACACTGGTTTTAAGATTGTTTTTAAATGCGTAACTCGTGAAATATTCTCTTGGAGACCAGCACCAACTTTCAGTAGAGAATCATTTAACAATCGCCGTATACTATATAATTGTCCGCATGAGGTTCGACAAGTCTTTTTCTTGTGAATATCCAAGGTGGATGACTCTATTAGTTCATTCAGTTTAGTAATAGCACTAGAGGCTAAATCAATCCACCTCTGCAAGTCGCTAGAATCAGCGACTCCATCACGTGCAAACTTTACGTAACCCCACAACATTTTTACAGTTTCCACAAAATACATTGTTTGATGCATAGTGATTCCAAGGATTTTCAACAACCTGAGTCTATGCAATTAATGGGAAAATTTGAGTAGTTTTATTGAAAATACTCTACTTGTAATTAGCTAAACAAATACTAGTTCTCGTAGTAGTGTAATAGTTCACTCCCAAAAATTGACACTAATACAAAATAATGGAATGACTTAACTACATCAAGAATTTTGAAAATTGACCCTAATACAAAATAATGGAATGACTTAACTACATCAAGAATTTTGAAAATTTTAGAAAATATTGAAAATTTCTGGAAATATTGAAAATTTTTGAACGCATGTCCCTCTCTTTTCATTTATGTAGGGGTTTCCCTTTATGAAGGGGTCGCCCAATCAGCCCGCCGATTTTGTATGTTAAAGTACATTAGAAAAAACGGCTATTTCTAAAATTTTAGCCCTCTAGGTGCCCCCTAGCTCCCGTGATAAATTATTGAATTTTAGAAAATCGTGAAAAAATGGCTATTTTCAAACATTTGCACAGGGTTACCTAATCAATATTATTAAGCCAAAAAATAGGGATCTTCTCATTATAACGTCAGCTTTCTAGCAACAAAAGTCGGAGAACCTCAGACTTAAAGGGGCATTTTCTGTAGGGCAAAACGTAAACACTCATTTTTTGCACTTTTTGCGTATCTTCGATCGCATGCCATTTCTTTGTTTTGTAGTCGATTTGTCGCGCAGTACTGGCATACTTTAATTTTGAGGCTTTCTGAGCAAAAAAATTTCTTAAAGTTTTCGTCTCAGAAAGGCCTTCAATTCCTTTTTTGGTGAGCTCATTCTCATTGGTCGAAGCCAAAGTTACAGCCCTTACAAGACAGCCTAGTTTTCCGATATCGCAACGTTTTCACCCTCGTATCTCAAGACTTTCTACCCCAGTTAAGCTGAATCTTTTACGAAAAATAGACAGAAAATACTATGTACACTACGATAACATTTAAAAAAATAATGACAAATAATTAAAAATAATAACAAATAAGATCGCTTATCACTATATGCATTTCCAAATAAAAAGTATTCTTTGATTTTTCAAAAATAACGTAAAAGTGAAGGAATTTTACGTTATTTGGTGGGGGGGGCCAAGTTGGGGGGCGGTGGGAGGGACTATGGCCAAAACGATTATAGAATATAGGAAGAAATTAACAACTTATCGTCCAACTATTTTCTGTCTATTTTTCGTAAAAGATTCAGCTTAACTGGGGCAGAAAGTCTTGAGATACGAGGGTGAAAACGTTGCGATATCGGAAAACTAGGCTGTCTTATAAGGGCTGTAACTTTGGCTTCGACCAATGAGAATGAGCTCACCAAAAAAGGAATTGAAGGCCTTTTTGAGACAAAAACTTTAAGAAATTTTTTTGCTCAGAAAGCCTCAAAATTAAAGTATGCCAGTACTGCGCGACCGTCCGTCCTATAACGCGAAATATGGTTAAATAAGGCCCTGAACCCCAACTTCAAGGACTTCGTAGATACGCTAAAACCCAAATAAACAAAACCAAAATAATTACATCTTTTTCTACTATATTTGGACTGTCTTTCCTGAAAATTTGAGCTAGATTGGGGCAGATAGACCTGAGATATAGGGTGCCAATATGGCGATTTTGGAAAACTAGGCTGTCTTCCAAGGTCTATAACTTTTTATTGAAATGATAAATTTGAGATTTTCAAAAGGGAAATTAAAGATTTTTCCAAGACGAAGATATTAAGAGAGCTTTGAGAGCTCAAATCGACTACAAAACAAAGAAATGGCATGCGATCGAAGATACGCAAAAAGTGCAAAAAATGAGTGTTTACGTTTTGCCCTACAGAAAATGCCCCTTTAAGTCTGAGGTTCTCCGACTTTTGTTGCTAGAAAGCTGACGTTATAATGAGAAGATCCCTATTTTTTGGCTTACAAATACTTTAACATACAAAATCGGCGGGCTGATTGGGCGACCCCCCCCCCGACACTGATTTGACGAAATTTATAGGAATGATCCATATATATATATATATATATATATATATATATATATATGTGCTTACAATATCTGATACATTAGGAGAAGAAGGCGCGTACATTCATAGAAACCGGTTTACGACAAATAGCGCACATTGTCATACTCGGAGCACACTTTACGCAGGCAATCATATGACCACATGGTAAAAATACCACCCTGAGCTCCTCGTTGTAGCAGATCTTGCATACGTATGCACTGTCAATAGACTTTTTCTCACTCAACAGTTGAGACTTATCTTCTTGTGATTTTACATTCATTCGTAGCATCGAAACCGAGCATCCCAAGCTGCTAGTCCGTTTTTCTACTTGTGTAATATATCTTGGAAGTGTTATATTTTCCTGAAACAATTGTAAGAATAAGATTAGTTATTTTGATATAACTATCTTGATTTATTCAACAAATAAATGAACCAATTCTTACCCGTTCTGATAATAATGTCATATGCTTTGCAGTTACATTGTTAATGAACTCCTGACCCTTGACCAAGCTAATATAAAAACAGCTAGGGAACCACTTGGCGTGCTGCACCCACGGATCATCCTTGGGCTCCCAATTTTTCAATCTATCTCCGCAATGATAGCATTTAGACTGGTCACCAGTTCCGATGTAAAAGAATCCAGCTTCTGCCAATTGCTCTTTTGTTTGAGAAAAGCTAGTACATGCGTATTCACTGAAGGTTAGCAGCCTTGCTTTATAGCTGGCGTAGTCTGGGAAGTCAGGTCTCCTAGGTTTACTAATACCTAGGTTTACTATACTGCTCAGCCAGTCTGTCGAAGGTAGGGGTTGATTATTAGTCATTGCTTGTCTGCTACCCCCGTATAGTCCGCAAACGTCACAGCTACGTGGACGAGGTGTAGGGATCATGCTTGCATCGGCGCCAATGGGCACGTTATCGCAGGGTAATTTCCTTATGAAACGACACCGGCCACCCCAACGTTGGTGCTCAACCATAGGATCATCTTCTTGCTCCCAGTGACAGATCTCTGTGGAGCATTCAAAGCAACGCACTCTGTCTATTTGCTTGATGAAGTAGAAGCCTGGAGCTGCCAAGCCCGCTGGTCGCACGTGTTCTGAGGGCCAGTCCTTAAAGCTTTGCAATCTTACTTCTTCAAACCTGTTTGATTAACAGAAAAAATATAGAGTAAGTTATGATATAATTTTATTGTAATTGATTGTTGTAATCATTTAGAGATTTCCGTTTAGATTACCTATAGTCCATGTTGTCAGTATCATCAACCTCGTTGGATACAGGCTGGGAGACGGTGTTAGTGTACTAGAGGGTTGAACTTGATATAAATTGGCGTTGAAGACAAGAAGTAGACATCGATATTGATAAACACAAGTAAAAGAATTAAATAATCGTAGTAGAGATTTTGGATATACCGAATACCGATATATAGATGTTCGACACGGCTCGCGTATATAGTGGTGAGAACAGAAGAGAGTACAACTATATAGATATATACAGCGCGCGTAGAGAGAGAGGGAGAAGGAATGGCTATATTTATCACTCGAAATGCAGAAGAGGGGATATCTCGCTGCATCACTAAAGCGTCGTTCTACCACCAGCCTTATGCACAATTTGATTAGGCTGTACGAGCGAATAATCACTCAAATGCCAGTTCCGTAACCAAAGATTATACAATACATTATAAGCCAAAGATTATAATGTATTGTATAATCATATATTATGTATTGTATTATGTATTGTATAATGTATTATGTATTATGTATTGTATAATGTATTATGTATTATGTATTGTATAATCATATATTGTATAATTATAAAACCAAAGATTATACAATACTTTATACAAGAATATAAAATAACATATAATAATTTATATGTCACTACAATCGCGAATGTTTAGTTGAAGATATAAGCACTCATAGTAAAAATCAGGCTAGAAAGTGAAGTTAAGTCTTTTACATATATATGAACTGGATAGCTTTTTTGTAATACGTTTTTAATAAAGATTGACTCTTACAACAATAGCTTATTACTTACTTAGCAAAAGACATATATAGAATTTGTTTATGGTTAAATGTAGCATTGTTTTAACTGTCTAATGAAATATTAAGTTTAGGTGATCAGTCAATTCTGTATTGATAGAATTTATATTTTTTAAGATTTCTAAGGTTGTGATATGTAAATAATTTTTATAAATTTGTGAGAGAATGAAATGTAAGATGACTCGGACCTATAAATTATATGTCATAAGAGAGTTGTGTAACTAGTGAGAAAAGGAATACAAGTTTTGCTAATGAGAGAGAAAAAAGGAGTATATATTATTATTAATGATAATAGTGTTACGAGTAAAAGTACAATGAAAAAGTGACGGACCCCGAGCTTGAACCTTGATCCATTGGCTCGCGAGACAGAAGCGCTGTCGTCGCACCACGACCGCCACCCACATTGCACTCTTCTACTCGTCTTCTTATAGTAATTAGACACCCACGACGTGTGTCCACACGTGACAATAGTATTAATGCTTTATTTAACAATAAGTATTTAAATTTTTTTCAAAATATCTAAACTTCTATTGTTTATATATATTCACACATTGTTACTGCATTGGCAACAAACAAGCTCTATACTTATAATCAAGTAAGCTAGTTTAAAGAATGAGAAATGTAGGATAGTTTTGAAAATTTATGAAAGTAAAATAATATTTTACCTGATATTCTGCTTATTCCAATTTTTTTAACTTGCAATATTCTGACTGAACTTATAATCCGTAAAAACCAACTGAAGCACATTCTCCCTATGAAACGGCTAAAATATTATACAATCTGGAAAAGTGGGGATATGTTTACTACTAGGTTGTAGTACGACTCTCGAAGAGTAAGGGCAATTCTGTGCTTTTAATGTACAGCTAGCAACTGTGATTACTTGCTTCATTCTCGACTATGATACATCGTAAGTAGAGTCCGAGTGGGGACTATGGGAAACACATTTAAAAATACGAGAGAGAGGGTAGTCGAAAAATCCGAGGAGCTAGCTTTTTCGACTGCATCGCGTGGGCCGTAAAGAATCAACGCACTGAAAATACGCTAGAGTGGGGACTATGGGAAACACATTTAAAAGTATGAGAGAGAGGGCAGTCGAAAAATCCAAAGATCTAGCTGTATCTGTTGCACCGCACGATCGTGTGGGCTGTAGAGAATCAATGCAATACGCTAGAGGGGACTATAGGGAACGCATTTAAAAGTGTGAGAGAGAGGGCAGTCGAAAAATCCAAAGATCTAGCTGTATCTGCTGCACCGCACGATCGCGTGGGCTGTAGAAAATCAATGCATTGAAAATACGCTAGAGTGGGGACTATATGGAACGTATTTAAAAGTGTGTAATTAAAGTATATATTAATTTAATCGAAGTGACAAACTCAATGAATTGTAAAGTTGCATGTATGGCTTGGCAACAAAACATATGATTAGTGATTTGACGGTTTTCAACGAAGCTCTCACATATTTGGACATTAATTATGATATACGGTTGGACCTTGAAGTGAAAATGTCAACCATTCTTGGATATTTTGAAGACATGAGTGATGTTACATTTCTTTACATCGTAAATGAAAGCTACCATTGTATTAGAAAAAATGTAGTCGAAAGAGATTTAAATTCTTATTTCTTGTCAAACAGAGACAAATTATTGGAATTGGAAAAACAACATGAGCAATCAAATTTCGCCAAAAATATAAAGACAATGCTAAAAGATAGTCTGCACACAATAGAAGCATCGAATATTGCAATGAGTCACATCGATATTTCCTTAGAGTGGGATATGGAAGTCAAGATGAAGAAAGAATTAATTAGGGATTTAGAAGATGAATTAAATGCTGCTTTGGACGAAATTTTAACATTTTTATTATACATTTTGACATAAATAAAATTAATTATTGAATTTTACTTACTTGGGTTTGACTGCTTGGGCTGGAAACTCTGCTGCTGTGCTGTAGTCAGGCTTTTATAGGATGGATTTATTTAATGAAAACACTTGCAATTAATTGATGTTCACGATTTATTCAAGAAAAAGTTCTATAAGTATCGGAATCGCGACTTAAGCCCAGATAACTCTTGTCGACGAATAGGAGCGTTGTACAAGAGTCCAGATCGAGTGTATAATTACAACTGGTCACTTGGCGTATTCGGGGGATACTCATTAACCTCGCTGATCTACTTATTAATCTGAGTCGTCAGTTTTCGGTTTCATAACGATTCCGCTGATATTGCTTGAATGCAATACGTCGCAGGACGTCACAGTGTTATCACATCAAGAATGCACAAAATTCACCCTGTACATGAGCACTCTGGGTTATTGATAAAGGATTTTTTCATTCATACGTCTTATGCGGCTTCCCTCATATCGTATTCACATATAAATATAGAATAAATGCATATAAATTTTTAGTTTATAGAGTTTACGTGTATATAAGTATATAAAATTTAGTAAAAGTTATCGTATATAGGCTTCCCCATATTCACCTTTTTTACATAAGAATGTTTGATAATAAAAAAATATAAAGAGAATCCCTAAAGTGATATGTTTGATACTAACATGAAAATTAAATTTAAAAGTCATGGAAAAGCACCGTATATGTATTGCTAGAGATATTCTAAAATTACACTTTGTTGTAAATTAATCATTATACTATTAAATTAACATTACTCATTATACTATCAAATCTGAAGAATTCTTATACTAAAGAGGACTATTAAAGGAAAAGATTAATGTAAAAAGTGTTTGTTGACTAAATAAATCTTTACTATTAAAGTAATGTTTTAGATTTTTCAACACATTTTTTGTCAGAGTTTGTCAATATTTCTTTTCAGCTATTTAAATTTTTTATACTTAGGTTTATTTTAATATGTACATATTTTATGCATTTTTGTAAATTACTTAACATTAATAAATTCATAAATTATTTTTAAATCAGTCAATTCATTGGTTATTATGAGTTCATTATCATCGTCTTCTACTCTTTTACATTTTGATGTTGAAGAGAGGAGGCGCGACGACTCTGTACTCAAGGGTTTCGTCAGTATAGACCTTTGGATAACTGGGGCAGGTTTCCTGATAACTACTGACGGCGCGGCGGCGGCGACTCAGGGCTTAACGGTTTCGTGGGCGCAGGTCTACGAATAACCACGTCTGGTAATGACAAGTACGTTGGCGGTGGTGACTCTGGACTTGTCGGTTCCACTGGCGCAGGTCTCCGAATAACTATGACTGGTGGTGGTGTCGCAGCTTTTGGCGGTGGAGGTCTATATGGGGGAGAGAGGTCGTTGAAATCAATGAATTCAGGCTCCTCTTCTATTGCTACCCAGTAATTATATTGAGGTCGTGGAGCTGATCTTTCTTGCAGCGATACAGGCTGCTCCTCTAAAGCCCAACCGTTCTCATCCATTGGTACGTCTGGAGTCCTGTATTTCGTCCAGGCTATGGTCCCCTCTCTGTTAAGCAGCATACTATAAAGTTCAGTCGTGAGCATTTTCTGAAAAATTATGTTATAACATATTTCAATTATTATCATTGTTATTATTATTATTATCATTATTATTATTTAAATATTTACCTCTTCAATGAAAGAGTGACTATCGTGTACCTTTTTGCATAGATTTAGTTTACTTGTCCTGTAAAATAGATATTTATGAGATGTAAAAAGAGAGATATCTACTAGAGGAAATATGTCTATCAGAGTGAACGAGATGTCATACAAGAGAGTCTGCAACATATAAGAGAGAGAGAGAGAGAGAGAGAGAGAGAGAGAGAGAGAGAGAGAGAACGATGTCATATTTGAATGAGGGTTAACAGTGAGACAATTAAAGAGGAAAGTATAACAATGTATTATACATATATCCGTTATCCAAAATATTATTTATACTTTTTCTCATTTTAAAGTTATTCTTTTAAGAAATATTTGAATAAACAATAAAAGTGTCGAGTTCTGTTTAATGATTGTAAATTCTCTTATATAGTAATTATCATAATATATCAACACTTGTAAGTTGTACGCTAAACATCAATTAAATACTAGCAAACCATTATTAAACTCTAACAAAACGTTAAGTTAGAAAATTATACATTTTGTACAATTATGTATACTTATTAACAGAGCATTTGTTTAATTTTTTCTACACTATGTCTAATATTTTCTATATTTTTTATATAAATTTATTTGAAACTGTATATAAGAGAACAGATTACTGTTTATTAACGAGAAAAACAATTACACTCACCTTATTTTATTTCACTTAGAAATTTTGTTATATAAACACTATATTTAGTTATTTAAATTCTTTTTCAAACTTTTGATACTTTTCACTACTCACATTTGTGATGTTACTTTAGTGACAGTCACGGTTTGAATAGTCTCCGCAAGTCAGCAAGTGTGTCCGAAGAGCTTCCCTCTGCACATGTGGATATAATAAACTAGCTTTATCAACTTCGAGGAATCAATGTCTATGGAGTAGGGACAACTGAAATATATTGAAAATTGCGAGGGTGGGGGATACGTGCTGCTCTTAGCTTACGAGTGGCAACCTTTGCTAAACCGCATGCTTGTGGGGGTCCCCTCCGGGCACCACCAACGAACCGACGCGCCACCTGGCGGACTACCACGCCGTGACGAGCGCGAGGCGAGCTTGACTTCTTATCAGTCTCGGCCTGGCCGCCGATCTGGACAGACCTATCGGTCTCTTGTAACCTCTAGTTTTATAATATAGTTAGTCTTAATCACACCGAGTCTTATCATTCATTTAACCTGGTCTGTCCCCTTTCCTGCCTTATCTCTAATCAGAGTGCAGAAGTTAGGAGCTTCCATCTAGCTTCTAAAGTGGTGACCCCGTCTTAGAACTCGCAATCCACAAGTCATCGCGCGGCGCCATTTTCGACGCCGCGCCATTTCGCAAAGCCTCGATCGCGAGCTCGCTCTCTTCGGAGCTCGCCTCGGCTTTCCGATCGGCGGCCAGCTGCCTTCGCTCACTTCAAGCTTTTATTCAGCTCTCTCGGTCTTTACACCGACAAACTCACGTTTTTTCGCGCGGCCCTTTTCAGCCGCGCGATGACGCTTTTTTTTTACACCTCTAAGGCCCACGTACAGCCGCGGAGGACGATTCGTACCGGCTCATCTACAGCCGGTGAGACCCACGGACACCGGGCGTCGCGTTAGCCAGCAAACGACAGCACACGACGACGTACATCAACAGCGCAGCACCTGCTGCAACATCATCACCGGCGGCTTCTAATCAAGCCATCGTCGCCGTGACCAACATCATCGCCCCGGCGCCTCGCAGTCGGCATCATCATCGCCTGGACAGGCGGATCCTTTCGCGAGGTCGAGTCGCTCTTCCCATCGCGCCTCGCGAAACCTGTCACTCGGCGCCGGAAACGCCGTCGCGCCGCGCAAAAACCGCCATTTCGCGCTACACATTGCGCTTCGCTCTCGAGCGTCTCGCTGTCTCTCTCGCTTTCGCGCCCGGTCGGTCATTTTCAGCCGTCCCAGCAACGCGCTACGTCTCGCACGGCACAGCGAGCAGCCACACGCCTCGCTCGCAGTAACAAACACCGCGCGATCAGTACAGCGCTGGGACCCATCACACTAACGAAGACGCCGATACCGGATCCTGCAGACATCGCTAGCAGCCAACCGTCGTCGTCCAGCACACCTCAAAATGGCTCTGCTGCGCACAGCAAGCCGTTCCGACCAGCAGCGGAGCATCCTCCCGATGTCGACACAGCATAGCTCATCGTCGACCGGGCAGTAGCAGTCCATCACGCAGCGTCGCCTTCAACCGCATCCTCGGCACCGACGTCCTGGCACATCCGGTACCCGAGGACGCTCAGCGAGGGACGACGTTCGTCGCCAACGTCGCGGCGCTCATGGCCGCCATCTCGCGCCACACGCCGCGATTCTCGTGCCGCGCTCGCCAACACGACCATTTTAGCCGCGGCAGCAACGCGCCATTCAGCGCCCGCGATGTCACAGCGCTCAAGGCCATCGCATCACCGCTGTCCCAGGCCCACCAGCGTCTACCAGGCCGTGCGCTCGACTATGCGCACGGGCCAGCGATATCGAGGACGCTCGACGACGCTCGCTCCGGCCTTCTTTCCATCGCAGTCGACGCTGGGACCCACGGACAGCAATAGCGAGGTCTCTCTCAACGCATCGTCCAGCTTCAACCACATCCTCGGCACCGATGTTCTGGCGCATTCCGGCACCCGAGGATGTTTAGCAAGGACTCCCTTCAACGCCGTTGACCCTACGCTCCGGGTTGCCGGCTACTGCAGTGACAACCTGCAGCACTGACATACCTGGACGCTGTCCAGGCAGATATTTTTTTCTTCTTTTGGCAACATCGGCTAGAGGCCTTCTGCGGACGCATTCCCGGGTCTTCGTCCAACCAGCCTATCAGGACCTAGCGACTCCGACTCATCGGCATTCCGTCACCGCAGACTCGCCTCGCATCAGCGCCCCGCAACCGCATCATCTACGGCACAGGCGCCGCGTCCAGCTTCCTCATCGCATCGTTCCTCGGGCAATCCGCCCTTATCTCTGGTGGGGGAGTAGCTGTGGGGGTCCCCTCCGGGCACCACCAACGAACCGACGCGCCACCTAGCGGACTACCACGCCGTGACGAGCGCGAGGCGAGCTTGACTTCTTATCAGTCTCGGCCTGGCCGCCGATCTGGACAGACCTATCGGTCTCTTGTAACCTCTAGTTTTATAATATAGTTAGTCTTAATCACACCGAGTCTTATCATTCATTTAACCTGGTCTGTCCCCTTTCCTGCCTTATCTCTAATCAGAGTGCAGAAGTTAGGAGCTTCCATCTAGCTTCTAAATGCTGTGTCTAGTGTGCCTGCAGAGGATCAGTGCATTAGTGTGTAGACTGGAGAGTATGGGAACCATATGGAAAAGAGTGAGAGTGAGGGTCGTTTTTCACTGCATCATTGCCGAGAGTGTCGGTTTTAACGCTACGATAGAAGAAATGTATGCGGACCGTAGCGTTTTAGCCCTGCAGAGAATCTGTATCTAGCTATATTATTATGTAGAATGGGGACGATGAGAAATTAATTTAAAAGCAGAAATTAAGGATTGATTACATCTTATGATATAATAATAAAGAGTGTATTAAAATATTTATTTATAAAAATTTTTTTCGTCAATGTTGAGTTAATGTAAATACTTTTTCGTTTTGCAAAAAATAAAGATTTGTTTCAAAATAATTGTTGTATAAAAGTAGTATAAATTATGTAACTATATATTGTAACGGCCAAGTGCACGTTCAATGTCTAACGGCTAAACATGTGCTAATGTAATAAGATTGTTTGTTT
>QLSS01001217.1:0-13399 GCA_024372645.1 Trichomalopsis sarcophagae
TGTAAAATGTTGCACTTTAAACGAAGTAGTAAATTTAAAATAGAAGAAAAGATTTTAATCATTTAGCGTACCATTTCCTGAGTTTTGTCATCATTATAAAACTTGATGTCCAGGATCCACGACGAGGACTTGGTTGGATAGATTCACATCATGTTTTCTCTACTGGTAGAAGCTTCCGCATACATGGTACTTGCACAGATAAATACTTAAGGGGATATAACGTTTTTAAAACCTAAAAAGAAGAATCAGTTTTAAATTTACATGAATCACTTCGATTGATTTGAAATGTTTTATACTTAAATAACTTAACTTTACCTACGTATTAAGAAATTGATTATTTACTTATTAAGCACGTAATTATCTTTAAAAATCAAATAAGTAAAAATAATTGAAAAAAGGTTAAAGTTTTGACTCATTTGATTTTAAAAAAATGTTCTGGTTATTCAAATTGAATTTCCGTCATTCGTACTAAAACTATTGGTTTCGAAAGTATGTTAAAAAGGTTTCAGCCCGTTTTGTCCAGACATTTTTCAAGAATCGCGTGGACAAAAAACTCAAAGATTTTTATCAAAAAAGCTTACAAAAATTTTAATATTATTATGTAGGTGAAGTTAAGTAATTTAAGTGTAATAAGTTGCAAATCCGTCAAATTTATTTGTGTAAATTTCATTTATAATTGTTAAAAGTACCTATTTATGAATTTCAACTAGCGGGATATCCTGGCTTGCTTGAATTATTATAGTACATACATATTATAAGCAGTTAATTTTGTTTGGACACATTGTTTTCAATTATCAATCTTTGACCATTTGGAAAAAAAGTTTCTATATTTATTTTACACACATTTATTATTTGAATCAGAAATAAATTGCATTATGTTTTTTTTAAATAACGTTGTTGTTTTTCCATTTAATTTATTCATAAATTATTATTGTTTTAAGTATACATAGATATACATACATACGTATGTTTGTATACACATGCTATACACACATACATGTAAACACGCATGTTGAAAATACATATGTATAAGCAGAATTATAAAGTTTGTAATACATACCATGTCGTCACACAGATTATACATACAATTACTGGCAACAGTTAATATAATTGTTTAGTGATAATTCCACTGTATAAATATTTTAATTCTATTAGAAATATTTTTGCAGCAGAAATTGGTAGGTACTTAAATTTTTTGCACTTTTCTATTAGATAAGTAATACTAAACAACCAACAACACTAAAAAATGTATGTTCATTATTTAAACTTGTACAATATGTAAGCTGTAAAATATTGTATTTAACACGATAATAATTAATTAATAACATACATATTAATATAAAATATTGCATCTAAAGTTATGTTAATGTAAAAAAATTTTTATCTAACGTAACAGAATATTTATTATTGTTAACAAATGAAGATTGTACTTTTTACATCATTTCATTTAATATTAAAAATAATACGAATATACATTTTCTATTAAAATTTTTGTATTAATGTCTTGTATAAAAAAAGTTCTGCAATACGTAATGAAGGTATTTCTTGAAGAATCAATTTACTTAAAATTAAAAAATGTTTGATATAATTTCAAGTCATAGCGATTATTCTAGAAAATATTGTTTAAGAGCTAAATATTCCGATTAATTACCCATATTTTAAATGTATGTATAAGTTTGATTTCACTTCATAAAATTTAATAAGTTAAATTAAATCTTTTACTAAAATACAATTTTAACTATTTTATAAGTTATCTATTAAAATTTACTTTTAATACTTTTGGAATTACAAAATATTTATTTATTATCTATTTCATAAAAGCTTCCTAATCAATAAATTATTTTATAATAAAAAATTAATAATTACTATTTGCAATTAAATAATTGTTTAAGTAGTTTTTTATTTATTATTTTTTGCAGAAAACAGTCTAAGTTCTAGTAATGCAGTAGAATTTTTAAATTTATTTAGATATTTATCTACTTCAAATACTAATTTAATAATTGAAAATATGTGATTTGAGTCATTTTTTTTATTTTTGTAATATTTATAATCTAAGTAAATATGCCGGACTATAGTCGAAGCGAAATTGTTGATATTTTATTGATTTTGGGCGAGTGTCGAAGAAATTATAATGCAGCAGCACAATTATATCGGAGGCGTTTCCCAAACAGAAATCATCATCCATCTCGAAGTACGATCCAGAGAATTGAACAGCGAGAGAGGCGAGGGCCTCAAAGATCACGACAACGTCGTAGAGTAATGACTATCGAGCGAAATGATCCACGAGTCTTGGTGGTGCTTGCTATGATTCATTTAGATCCTCATATTTCAATTCGACAAATAGAAGTACGATCTGGCATCCCGAGAGAAACAGTGAGAAGAATAACAAGACTCCATCGTTACCATCCATATCATATTACTTTGACCCAAGAGCTAACAGAACGTGATTTTGAAAGAAGGTTACGATTTTGCCAATGGGCACAGGAAAGATTGCAAAACGATCCACATTTTTTCAGGTACGTAATGTTTTCCAATGAAGACACTTTCCATAATACAGGTCAACTAAACCGACACAATTCCCACTATTGGTCCATTGAAAATCCTCATTGGACCCGTGCAGTCGATCACCAACATCAATGGAGTCTTGTAGTATGGTGTGGTATTGTTAATGGCTATCTAATTGGGCCTTACTTTTTTGACGGTAATGTTAACAGAGATAGATACCTCCATTTTCTGACAAATGAATTACCAAATCTGTTAGAAGATGTTAATATACAAACCAGAATGCGTATGTGGCTTCAACATGATGGTGCACCTGCGCATAGAAGTTTAGATGTTCAAGATTTTTTAAATCAAACATACCGTAATAGATGGATAGGTATTGGACGTGGTGAAGATCATGTTGAGTGGCCTCCACGATCCCCAGATCTCACGAGCCCAGATTTTTATTTATCGGGCTTTTTGAAAAACAGCGTGTATGCGGACGCCCCTACTACTAGAGAAAATATGATGCAAAGAATCATTAATACTTGCAGAGGCATACCAAGGCATGTACTTCTGTCGACTGTTGGAAGCTTTGAGCGAAGAATTCAACTATGTATTAGACATCATGGAGGGATTTTTGAACACTTAATTAGGTAAAGCTTAAACTCTATTTATAAAGTGATTTTTTCGTGGTCTTGCCTTCATCTGCCGGTGTCTTCACGTCTTGCCTTCATCGGCCGGGCTATGATTCTTGCCTTAATCGGCCGGTGTCTTCACGTCTTGCCTTCATCGGCCGGATCAAAATGGGACCTGAAAATCCACCCTGCTACGACCTCGTCGTGGATCCTGGACATCAAGTTTTATAATGATGACAAAACTCAGGAAATGGTACGCTAAATGATTAAAATCTTTTCTTCTATTTTAAATTTACTACTTCGTTTAAAGTGCAACATTTTACACGCTATCAGGATCCGGAGTCGAAAAAGTGGTTGCTGTTTGAAAAAAAATAATTTGACCTTGAAATGACCTTGTAGGACTGGCTCAAATTCGAGGTCACAATTCTCCCCCCCCCCCCCCCTATACAACAACTTTGGTCTCTACCACTTTTTTTTAATTTGGCGTTGCTAGAGGAATTACGTAGGCGGGGTTTCATTCTGGCTGCAGGACATTGAGATGACCTTCAGTGCCGCAACCGAACATACCATTCTGAACGTAAAATTTACCGCTCTTTCCATTCCCGCAATAAAAGAATGGGGTTCCTATTTAAAAAACCAAAGTTGACCTTCAAATGACCTTGAAAAACGAGTTCAAAGTCAAATCCAAGGTCACCATCGGGTTGCCCCTTCGATATCCTACAACTTTGGTCTCTACCATTTTTTCGATTGTGGCTGTCCCTGACGAGTTATGAGCGGTGCCCATTTAAATTGGGTCACCCTGTATACCATTTTGACATAAATTAATAAATAGGGAGGGACTTTAACGACGTGCAACGACATCCCTATAAGAGGAAGAAAAAGTTTTAAGAAAAATCAGTTTTTACATTTTAGCTCTTTACTTTCAAACCGCTCGACGAAATCGTTTAAAAGTAAATAGTTTTTTTATGGTTAATCACCAAATAAAATTTTGAAGCATTTGACTGCATTATTTTAGTGATATAAGGAATCAAAAAATTTTCAAAAAAAAAAAATTGAAACCTTGATATCTTAAGAACCATAGGGATTTGAAAGCTGCGCAATGAACTTAGCCAAGACACATAAAATATCTACTTTTTCCCAAAAATCTCAAGTGCAATAAAGCCTTTTTACCTCCGTAATCAAGGCACAAAAAAACTCATTTTTTTCAGTTTTCGATTTTTTACTGAAAAAATAAGTAGTCAAATCACTTGAAATTTTAATGGAATATAGATTGATACGTGACCCATCGACATCATTTTTTTCATGAGGTTATGATGTTTAGTTTCTGAGATATGAATTTTAAAAAAAATCACCTTTTTCATTTTATCTACCGAACAAAACGGTCGATCCCGAGGACCAAACGGGGAAAAGTAGGTAATTTTATTCTCTTTCAAATGCATATTAGCTGAATTGTTTGTAACGATGGTATGATTGAAAAAACGCAAAATAGTGTTTTTCAAAAATAAAAAATTGGCCATAAAAAAAATAGTTAGAAAAATAAAAAATACATTTTTTTTCCCGAATTCAGAATCCAAAAATATACATGCATGTCAAATTTTATCGAAATTGACCGAGTAGTTCCAGAAATATTATGGTTTACATACACACATCCATACGGACATTTTCTAAAATCACGTGATTTGAACTTCTAACACACCAAAAAGTATTTTCTAGAAGTTTTGATGAAACTCAAAATTTTACTAGCTACAATACAATACAAAGCTTCCTCTAGGAGGAAGCAATTATTATAGTATCAAATTAGTATTGTAACTGAATATAGATTTAAATAAAACAATTGTCCTGCACACAAAATCCTCAAATGCAATTATTCAATCAGTTTCAAAAAAACCCAAATCCCTTCCATACTTCCAACGTGACATATAAGAAATTTGAAGGATCTCAATTAAAATCAAAAATAATAAATTTTATATTAAAATATGTTATTCTTATTAAATACATACGTTAATTACATTTATATAATACTTTTACATACAATCAGATAGTGGAAAACATCAATTTTTTAAGCTTTTTCGAAACAATAATTCTATTACTTATTATAAGCCATTTTTTAAACTTAAAAAATCTCTTAAATTTGTACTCATCAGGAGAAATGATCATAATAGATTACATTTACAGCTCTGACAAATTGATAAATGTATTATTAGGTGGTTTAGGTCCGTTGACATTGTTTGGCGGAAAGATCAAGGGATTGAGGGTAGTGCTGTTCTCTTGTAAGCTTGTACTGTGTCGCCGATGCTTTGGAGTAGGTGGTCGTGGATCTGGTTCCGAGCAACCCGTCAGCCAGAAAGTCGTCACTTTGCCCTTGCCTTTGAGCTCAACGTCGCCTCTCAACTCGAGATCGAACGTACCGTACTTGTCGAGGATATCCTTTGTTGCTCGTGACACGTGGATTTTTAAAGCTGCGAACAGACGTTTTTCTTAATGTTAAATTGAACAGTAACATAATTATTATTGCTGTTAATAAAGTTATGACGTCTTACGTAAACCGGACGATTCCATCCTAGAGGCCGTGTTGACAGTGTCGCCAAAGAGACAATAGTGTGGCATTTTCTGCCCAACGACACCCGCGCATACAGGGCCACTATGAACGCCTATCCGCACGCTGAGCTGTGCGTCTTGTTTGTGTATTATCGTGAACGATTTGACTGCGTCCAGGATAGCCAGGGCCATCAGGGCTATCTCTTTGGAGTGCTCGTCGCCGTTGCGTTCGGGCAAGCCCGAAACCACCATGTAAGCGTCGCCTATCGTTTCCACCTGCGTTAATAATATCGTTTTAAAATTATTCCCATTTATAAATGTATATATGTCGATTTTATTTATTTTTTTCAGTTTTTTGAACATGTAATCAGATAAACTGTACATTTTATTCTGTACTTGTAATTTGTTATATTTTTCAATTATTTAATAGTGCTTCATAAAGTACTAATTATTTCAAATGTTAATTATTGCTGCATCAAAAAATGTTTTAGTTTTTAAAGTCTTTTTCATAGATAGTTTCTAACGCTGTAAAAAAAAGATAATAAATAATAACAAATTATATAGCTCTGAAAAGAGCTGTTGACAAATGTTTATTTTTACGTTAAAAAAATGTGGTAGCTCTTAAAAGAGCTGATTATAAATGTTTATTTATACGTTGTAACATAAGGCAGCTTTAAGAAGAGCTGATTGTTCAGAAATGATTATTAGACAAAAAATAATGTAGCTCTGAAAAGAGCTGTTGATAAATATTTATGTTTAAGTTGAAATATATGTCGTAGCTCTAAAAAGAGCTGATTGCTCAGCAATGATTAATAGACGAAAAATAATGTAGCTAGGAAAAGAGCTGTTGATAAATATTTATGTTTACGTTTAAATATATGTCGTAGCTCTAAAAAGAGCTGATTGCTCAGAAATGATTAATAGACAAATAATAATGTAGCTCTGAAAAGAGCTGTTGATAAATATTTATGTTTACGTTGAGATATATGTGGTAGCTCTGAAAAGAGCTGATTATTCAGAAATGATAATTAGACAAAAAATAATGTAGCTCTGGAAAGAGCTGAATATTCAGAAATGATAATTAGACAAAAAAATGTAGCTCTAAAAAGAGCTGATTATTCAGAAATGATTATTAGACAAAAAATAATGTAGTTCTGAAAAGAGCCGAATATTCAGAAATGATTATTAGACAAAAAATAATGTAGCTCTGAAAAGAGCTGTTGACAAATATTTATTTCTACGTTGAAATATATGTGGTAGCTCTGAAAAGAGCTGATTGTAAATAGGAAGTATGGTAGTCCTAAAAAGGACTGATTTAAAATTATATTCTTCTATTGAGCCTTCATGAGGCCCTCACGTCTCTGATCGAGCAACTGTTGCTGCTTTTCTTTGCGTCGTTGTTCAAGCAACTGTAGTTGCTCTTTGCGTCGCACTTCGAGCAGCCGCATTCGCTCGATCAGTTGTTGCTCCTCGTCGTTTAAGATGCGCGTGCGATAGTTCATTTTAAGGAGCATGATTCTGAGTGACTTGTTATCCTTTCCATCGGCTGACATCGTGACTGCGGATTTTGCTGCTGCTATAGTCAGTAGAAGCTGATCGGATAGAATAACTGCTCGTACGGACGACACGGGCTTTATATTAGGGTTATCTGATTCCGACCTTTCGACCCTAATGCCATAGCCCTGGGTACCGAGAATATTCCAGAATACCCCCCCCCCTTTTTTAATGCTAGGTGTATACCTAATGAGGGTATAGACTCGGACATTAATATACCTGCGTTTCACTGAGTTTTTATGACTTTGTTTACTATGAAATGCAATGTGATTTGTATATGAAAACATTCTATTTTTAATGAGGGGTAGAAGTTATTGAGAACTCCAAATGACAACTTGGTTCTTGAAAATAGATAGACGGACATTTATAGTTTACCTTGTAAACATCGTAGAAACCAATAATGCGGTCAAATGTACTGTACAAGTCGTTCAAAAAATCCACGACCTCCATCGGCGTGCTTTTCGCGCAAAGTGCCGTAAAGCCCACTATATCGCTAAAGTAAATGGTCACGCATTCGAATTGCTCGGGTTGTACCATCTCTCCTGCCATTAATTGACAAGCCACTTGTCTATAAGCGACGATAAAAGTATTTTAATTTTTGTATATCACGAAATTCATATACTAGGCAATAAGTACGTATATAAAAAATTACCGTGGTAATACTTGATACAGAAGTTCCTCGCTTCTGCGCTTTTCCAAGCTCAGTTGTTCAGTTTTTTCTTCGACTAAAGCCTCTAAATTATTAGCATATTGCTCCATTCTTCGCAGAAGGTCGTCCATTAAATTTTCGCAGTAACCTCTGAAAGCCAAGATCGAAATTTTCATTACAATATTTTCAATACGCTTTACAATCAGATTTGGAATTTCTAATTTTTTTTTTTTTGCATATTTGCTTATGTCTCGATAGTCTTTCTTAAGAATAATTTTCATACTTCATGATTCCGCGTATGGTTCCTCGTACAGCGTGAAAAGTAGGCCTCTCTTCAGGTACTTCGTTCCAACACTTCTCCATCAGTGATAAAATATCAGCTGGACACTCTTTCTGCGCAACTTCGGGACGAAACGGCGGAGACTCCGATGCCGCGACTCTATTTACTATCTGAAGCAAAAATAACTTGCCGTTAAATCGCACAAAACAAGATATAAATACCACTGAACATTTTCAATATACCTCTTGTGAACTCATGTAAGTTCTCGCGACTTCGTAAGGTCCGCCTCGTATGACGATTTCCTCGAGAATAATCGCGAAGCTATAAACGTCTCCTTTTTGCGTTGCGACACTGCCTGGAGTCACCGTCAGAGAAACTAATTCAGGAGCGACCCAAAGTAGTTCTTAAAACAGAAAATTAAACTTTGTTCAAATTCAAACCTTCAGAGCGAACTTATATGAAGCCATCAGATTATTACTTGTGTAATATGTTTCATCCATTAACAAATCCGAGGGCGTCGTCAGAGTTTTCAAGCCAAAGTCGGAAATCTTCAAGACGAATCGCCCGTCGATCAGGCAATTGCACGAGCGCAGCTTTCCGTGTGCAGATACTTCACTTGCGTGAAGATAGGCCATACCCTGTCGACATTGTGTTTGCTAAATATCATCGATTCACGAGAGATAATGAAATATTATAATACTGAAACAGCGATTTATGCGAGTACATGCGGTATCTCTAAGAAAAACCAATTTATCAAACACATCAGCGCCGTTTTGATTTGTCCCTCGCGATTGTTTGCAAAGCACCATTCATCGTTCGAATGGTTGACTTTCTCCCAAGGGCCAATAGCCAAAATCGATCGAACGTTATATATAGTATATAGGCTGATATTGCGTAGAAACGCGATCTTCTCTCCCCTATACGAAATACTTACTCTTCGATGGCTTACCTTGGCTATGTCGTGAATCAGAGACATGCGAAAGTTCCAGTCGAGCTTGATGGCCTCGTTCTCCAGAACATCTTTGAGAGAGCCCTTGGGACAGTACTCGGTCAATATCAGTACCGTTGGCGAAGGAGAGCACAGACAGGCACCAATGAATCTGCCGAAATTTCGCTCGTTATCGCATGATAGATCGATGAGAAAGGTAAATTATCGCAGAAAGCGGATTTCTGTGCGTATGCGGTTAGATTGTGAGGAAAATTTTGTTCCTAAAATATTATCAAAAGTTTCTACTATAAAATTGAAACTCGAATTTTTATAGTTCTAAAAACTAATTTTTTCTCTTGTTTACATAACATTTTTACAGTGTCAGACTGTATCGATTTTCTCCACTTTTATACACGTGTTAATATTGCACGCATCAATAAACCAATTCCAATTCAAAAAGTTTCCAAAAATAACATAGCAAGTACAGTTATTTACAACAGTAAATAAAATGTGTACTCTGAATAGGGGATAACTTTTATTACACTAATATTTGAGACCGTAAATTTTGAAAATAAAAATTGCTTTATCTCATTATACCTCACAGTGTTTTCAGAAGTAACATCCCTGACTTGCTTGATCTCCCACAGAAGCTTTTTCGTCACGTCGACGACCTTCTTCTTGGTAACCTTTTTAATAGCCACCCTCTCGCCTTTGTAAATGCCCACAGTGGTGAAAACCGTCGTCGGCGGCAACGACTCGCAGCTCGCCTGCGATCCCCGTCTCATCCTCTGCTCCAATCCAAAATTCTGAAAAAATCGCCATCGTCAGCAAAACCAATCCTTGATCATACCCCTCAAAAAATCCATCTTATTCACTTCGGTCATAGCCTGCTGAAGGTTCATCTTCGAAGAGAAGGGCCGACCAACTTCCAGAAGCAATTCCTCCGGTCTTATGCGCCAGGACATGTTGTTCAAGTCAGCCGACAGTCGCATGTGTCTATACGAACAAAAGCGGAAATTCCAAAACCAGAGTAGCTGCTGAGAATCTACTCGGAGTAAAAGCTGTACCTGTATAGCACGCAAGCGGCCGCGGCTGTGGCCAGAAGGAGGACAGCCAACGCAAGGCTGGAGTAAGCGACGAACGTGTAAGCTTCCGTTCTGGACGAACAGCCCGGCTCATTACCCAAAAAGCCGCACTCCGGTATGTCCGGCGGTGGTCCCTCTCGGCCACCCGGCCAGTGGATCTTCTTGCCTGGCACTGGGCTGTACTCGCGATTCAAGCCCAAGTAGTGCGCTACTACCTCGAACCTGCCAAGTGTTTTACGTGATTGATATTTTTGTGGATGTACATTTGGGGATGGAATTTTCTTTCTCTTGATTTTTATCTGATATTTGTTTAGGATTGTTTTGTTTGGTAAAAGAGGAACTATTTTTTTTTTAATATTAGTGTATCTTCCAAAAGTGTTCCAACTAGACGTGGACTTACTTGCCCGTGATGGGATCAAGGTCTAAAATGCTATAGTCGGCGTCGCGGTCACCGTTGTCGTCGATGCGCACGTGTCCGGTGATGCCGATAAAGTCCCTGTCCCACATGCGTCTCGTGATAGCCAATCCATCCCTGATGTCCCCACCCTCGGACAGGGTCTCGTTCAAGGCCATCCCCAGAAGGTAAACACCGTCGTAGAAGGCGCCGATGAAAAAGTTCACCTGATGCACGCGATCGATCGCATTGATAATATCGATATTAAAATGATTGCCATTTGCGTGTATTTTTTTTTTAGTTTTGTATAAATATAATCAGATAAACTATATACTTCGCATTTATACTATATAAAGCACTAATAATTCTGAACCTTATTTTTACGTCATATTATATGTTTCAGTTTAATTAATATATTACGATACAAGGGCGCGAAATAGGTAATTTTCAGACGAGCTCAGTTTGACGCCCGAGCGTAACGAGGGTGACAAGAGTGCGAGTGCGGGGATCGCCTACGGGCTCGAGTATCGTATACTATTTTCTAGGTACTGTGCTTATCAGAGGTTAGTTCGCCGTACCAGGTGTCAGTTACGTCACTTGTATAATGTACCATTTCATGGATTTTTAACGCTGCAAAGAGAGATAATTGCGACAATGAAAAATAATATAGCTCGTGAAAAGAGCTGATTATAAATGTTTATTTCTACGTTGAAACATATGTCGTAGCTCTAAAAAGGGCTGATTATTCAGAAATGATTAATAGACACAAAATAATGTAGCTCTGAAAAGAGCTGATTGTAAATTGGAAGTATGGTAGTCCTAAAAAGGACGGATTTAAAATTATATTCTTCTATTGAGCCTTCATGAGGCCCTCACGTCTCTGATCGAGCAACTGTTGCTGCTTTTCTTTGCGTCGTTGTTCAAGCAACTGTAGTTGCTCTTTGCGTCGCACTTCGAGCAGCCGCATTCGCTCGATCAGTTGTTGCTTCTCGTCGTTTAAGATGCGCTTGCGATAGTTCATCTTAAGGAGCATGATCCTGAGTGACTTGTTATCCTTTCCATAGGCTGACATCGTGACTGCGGATTTTGCTGCTGCTACAGTCAGTAGGAGCTGATCGGATAGAATAACTGCTCGTACGGACGACACGGGCTTTATATAAGATCTATCCGACTCCGAGCTTTCGACCCTAATGACCTAACCCCTCGGTACCGAGATTTATTCCAGAACCCCCACCCCCTCTTTATTGCTAGGGGTATACCGGATGAAGGTATAGTCTCGGACATTAATATACCTGCCTTTCACTGAGTTTTTATGACTTTGTTTACTATGGAACACAACGTTATATGTATATGGAAACTTTCTATTTTTAATGAGGGCTAGAATTTATTGAGGTCTCCAAATGACTACTTGGTTCTTGGAAATTTTTTTTTTTTTATTTTTACAGCCTTCTGAATTCCTCGAATGAGTCTTATATGGCTCTGCATTGCTTGCGCCAATGAGTGTACTTTTTTAAGTGCATTGGATCCACTTCTTTTTTGTTAGTGAGGTTCTTGGAAATAGATTATAGATAGACATAACAAGCACTATATTTCAGTAAAATTAAATTAAAAAACATTGTAAAAAACAAAAAGCAATGTTTGTATATGCTATAATAGGTATATTATTAGATTGACTTACAGCGTCAAAATGCAGTGTTTTGCGGTCGCAATTATAATTATTTATAAGTACTAGCTAAGACTCATTTTTGTATAATTATATATTAGTAATTTTAGAAAATAGAAAAGTGAAGACGGCGATTTCGGTAAGATTACCATCATATTCTGCACATTATTGATTAAAATACAATTTTTTACTAATTGAATCAAAAATAACTCTGTGTTTCTTGATAATCTACATAATAACAAACAATTATCAATTTGAGTTTTGATGGTACGAAGGATATTCAAAGCAAACAATGTAAACTACGAGTCGAAGCGTAAGTAACAATTGGTCACGTTGGCTCCGATATCCCCTAAACTTATTAAAGTTGCATCAAAATTCATTAATTTTGGCAAATATAAGCAAACTGTGAGTATGTGATATCTATATTGATATTGGCCCTGTATAACTTAACAATTATTTGTATGAAAATTCAGTTATCTAGTTTTAATACGATAAGAATACTTTGACAGTAAAAATTACTATCTCGGTTAATAATTTTGTTAGACTTATATGCTAGTATTTTTTACTATCTTTCATACTAATTAACTATAATGGATACTAATTTTTACTATTTTAGTTCGTAAAAATTATGGTTTTGAAAGCCATAACAATTCTACGGGAAAAATGATCTTTTTCTGGCTGGAGAAACTGAAAATAACAAATGTTGGGGCGCGCGCTTGCAACTTTTTTTTCTTATTGCATACTGCACGTGAATTAATCCACGGTACTGTTACTAAATCTGACCGTCACAAGAAAACCACATGGCCATAGTCAACAAAGCGGAAGTTTTCATGTAGCTGTCATAGCAGCAGACAAATTTTAGTAATGTTATACCGTGGATCAATTCACGCGCAGTGTACATATTTAGAACAACGCCGAAAAAGTGCTTTGTGACAATGTTTTCTAGGCCCTTCAAATTCGTCGAAAAGTAGCCATTGTTCAACGGCATGTATCTAATGCTTAAGGGCGCAAACAGAGAATGTATTAGAACCCTGGTAGCAAATGGCCGATAAGTTCTGGCACGTTCCCTAACGACTCGGTAGTAATAAAACCCAGAATCCGTCGAGAAATACGCGTAGTTTCGACGCTGAAACCCGAGTAGCAAAAATACAGGTGGGTCTATACATGAAAGTTGAATTCATATCATCTA
>QLSS01001218.1:0-13398 GCA_024372645.1 Trichomalopsis sarcophagae
CATCCCCTCTCCTCGCTAGAGAGAGATCGGAGACGGTACTCCCTACATTTCAGCACAGACATGTTCAGTACATAGCATACTATAGCATACTAATAAGAACTTGTGCACATAAACTTACAGCCCATGAATAACATACAGCAATACAACTTATTTTGTTTAAAATCATGTAACTTCTACTGCAAGGTCCATCCCATTTTCAAACTTGGCATTCTTGAAGCTCTTCTCATAACAAACACTTTCACCATCAAAAACCCTAAGTTGCCTCCGCCAAAGCTGAGCACTCGTCCTGTATAGCATATATTCTAATATAGTAATATGAAAGAGGTTATATAGGTGAACCGAAACTTTTCTTTTATATTCTACAAGAAATATGAAAAAGAAAGGTATTATAATGTGTTTTTACAAAAAATTTTGAGTTCATAGCCTTTTTCGTTGTCAGAAAAAGCAAAAATAGAGAATGTTTCAATTATTGATACGGCCAGAACTTTGAACTGAGGGTACTCAGTGGTCTGAAAAAATTGTTGTATTCGTTTAAGGGTATATTGGACGAGTATACCAATTTTAATCAGGATTTGAAACATTTCCCCATGGCTTGACATGGAATATATATAATTTATATTAATCAATAAATAATGGATAAAAATTGTAAAAAGTTCGAAAAGTATTATTCAACAATTGTCAATAATGTTAAAGCCCTATATGTATGTATAAAAAAGGGTACAATTGTTAATTAATACTTTATACCACTCTGACCTCAAATTCACAACTTTAATGTGAATTTTCGGCTCTCGTGGTATAAAATATCGTATGTAACTTGTACTATGACTGTATTTTCAAAACTCGTTACAGCACTCGTCTTCGGCTCGTGCTGTGAACTCTCGTTTTGCAAATGCAGTCTTTCTGTTCCCGTTGCATAATATACTATTTCGAACTTCACACTATTGAACTAAATCCCAAAATATGCCTTCCATTTTTTAGGCTCAAAAATAAATTTTCTAGTTTCAGCCAAATCAGTATTTTGAAACTTGTGACGGCAGGCCCAGCGCGGGGATAAGAGAACAGCAACAGATAACTTGCCTAGCGTGAGCAAGTTATCGACCGAGTGGCGCTAGTAGCCAAATGAAAATAGTCTACCTATGCGCGGGTAGATGGCGTGCGCGCATGTAACACAGGAGAGAGGGAGCAACTCGGGTATATGAGGAGCCCCGGAGCCAGCAGCAAGCATTAATCTGGCTCTCAACTGAGTAACATGCGAATGGTGGTAGTCGTTGCTTGCTCCGGTCTCCACCATACCTAGAGTAGTCTATGAGCTCCAGGCTCTCGAAGAGTATGCGTGCAGTTCACCCTCTCTCCTGTAGACTGAGATCCAGTATCGCTTATTATGAATAATTACCAAAAGAATAAATGAATAATATTTAATAATACATAAATAATTTAAACCCTTTCCATCCACTCCCATCAGTTGTGTCACCGGTGCAGGATGGTAGTAACCTGTCCTTAGTTGGCGCATCTGGTTATAGACTTGCGGTGAGATAGTAGTACCTCACACATCAGTCTAATAGCTGCGTGGTTTACCTAAGTGCCATGCGTAGTGGATAAACCCTACTTATCTCCTCCAACACACGAGCAGCTCTCCTCTAGTGGGTTCCTCACCTCAGAGAATAGGGAAGGCTTTTGAAACCAAATAAAGTCTGGGATTGCTAAAAGTAAAATTTCTAAATTTTGCCTTTTAAATATATGTTCTATCGTCATATGGCACATGTATGCATTGTTTTGTATTTTTTATATACCAGAATGAATCTATGGTTTAATTCTTATTTTAAACAAAAATATGTATAATACATAATAAGATTGATGCTATAAATGTATATGTTTTAGGTTCTGGAATGAGCATTCTTAGTCATTTAGCTTTACGCATTGTTACACAATTGGGCTTAAAAAACTGCTTATCCCTCTATTATTATAATTTTGAAGGTATGTCTTAGAATATTTTTTTTTTCATGATTAAAAGTTTATTTATTTTAAAAGGAATTGTAAACTATTCTTATTCTAAAAGTCAATTATAGTACATTACACAACTAGGGGCGAAAGTTGGCTTCAACAAGCGAGGATGATGATTAAGCACGCGTGGAAGTCAAGAGCACCGCAGGCGCCCAAAACGGACACGAGTGCTCAATCATCACGAATAAGCTAATTCACCCCTTGTTGTATACCGTACTTTTTAAAATCAGGGCATAAATAGTGCTCTTTTTAGCCTGCCTGATAAAGCAAAATTTTGAAAATTTCTTAATTCTAAATATTTTGAAAATTTTGGAGGCGAAAGTGCTGTCTACTGTCGCCCGTAGGGAAAAAACACCTTCACCTTAAGATATATGTATATGTGTGGCTACACGCGCTGGGCAGCAGCACCGCCAGCGCAAGCAGATGCTGCTGCCAAGACCCGACTTCGACTAGCGAGGTCACTGCCGCAGTCGACGCCATAACGCTATCCGGCCGACGTCACGCTGTGGCGAGCGGGAAACGCGCCCCCGGTTGCCATTCTGGGTTCGGCTGCCGAGTAGAGCACAAGCTCCATCATTCTATGATATTAACATTAAGGAATAATTTAGAGTTTGTATTATTGTCTTGAGAGTTAGTATTAGTTGTATCAAACAGCTTAGCTCTTTCTCGTCGCGTTTTCTTGTGTTCCGTCCAATAGCGGTAGCGTGAAGTTTCAAGAAGGAATAATTTCAACTTCTAAATATATGTGTGTTTATATGTTACATATACATACAAAAACACTGAAAAGAGCATTCGTCCAGGCTTGAAAAACTCAACTTCCACTACATACATATTATCGTAGGCGAAAAGCGCGTTTTTAATGCACGTGTCATGTAAAATGATAACCATATACTTGAATTTAACAACATTTTAAAATTTTATTCGATTTTCCATGTACAATCTACAGTTAATTTTCAGAGGTTGTCTAATTTCAATCTATTTATAGACATAAAGAATAAAATTAAATACTTCTTTCTTCCACCTAGAGGAAGTTTCGTGGTAGTAAAATTTTTAGTATTGCTAAAACTTCGTAGAAACGCTTATGGAAGTGTTTAGGCTCCAATCGTGGACTCTGTCCGTGCGGATGGATATGTATACCGTTATGATTTTAGAACCACGAAACCGATCGTAATACAATTTAATATGTATATACGTTTTCTAATTCTGAATATAGAAAAAATATTTGTTTGCTTTTCTGACGATTTTATGGCCATAATTGTTCGATTTTCAATTAAAAAAAAATGTTCTTGTTTTTTTCTGATGATATTATTTATTTAATATATTTAACAATATGTATCTAAAAGCGCATAAAATTGTCTACTTTTCCCCCCAAGATTTTCCAGATTGACTGATCCGTTCAATTTTTATGATAAAAAAGCTATTTAAACAAAATTTAATATCTCCAAAATTAATTGTCAATCGTTGTGGTAAAATTTAAGATAACGAATATCTATTTGCTATACAAATTTTAAACCATTTTGACGTCTAGTTTTTGAGCTAAAAATCGAAAACTAAAAAAATGGGTTGTCTATGTTGTACGATTACAGGAGTAAAAGATCTTTAATTAAGTTGAAATTTGAGAAAATATCTATTTTTTATCACTTTAGCTCGATTCTTTTTGCAGCTTATAAAACCATTTAGTTTAAAAGATATTTATAAGAACAATATTGTATATAAAATATTAAGGTTTACATTTTTACAATATTAAGTTTACATTAAGTTTACATTAATTATAAAATATTAAGTTTACATTAATGATAATTATATGATTTGATATTGTGATGGGTGTGTAAAATGATTAAAATAGTACACTAGTACTGTTCTTGAGGCTCTGGTGTCGTAAAGGGCTCGGAATGTGAATTGGCCAGCATGTACGTTGAGCCCGCACTAAGGATTCTTCTCCGTAAAAGAAAAGTAAATTAAAAAAATATAGAAATTATATTGTCGAAAAATTGTCATGTATACTTTCATATATATTTGTATAGTCTGCTATAGTTTAACGATCAAGTTTATTATTCTTCGAATGGAAAAATAAATACAAAAAAATAAATTGACGGCGGTGTTCATATCCTATAATACAAAAAAGGTGTCTGCAAACTTATGGACCATTCAAAACTTATATATTAAATTATGTATCAAAAGTCGCCTCATAGCAGGCATATATACTGTATATTAAAACAATATTTTATTTATGGGACCTATAAATTTCGACAATATATTTTCTATAATTTAATATATAAGTTTTGAATGGTCCATAAGTTTGCAGACCCCTTTTTGTATTATAGGATATGAACACCGCCGTAAATTTTTTTTCCACAGAAATTCACACATGTTTACATGTGTTCCTAACCAACCTGACCATCAAAACAGCAGATTAAGATAGGTCGCTCGTGCAATTTTCGAGAAATCGATTTTTACATTTGAGCTTTTTAATATAAAACCGCTCGACAAAATCGTTTGAAATTTAACAGCAGTTTTTTTATGGAAAATCACCAAATAAAATTTTAAAGCATTTGACTACATTGTTTTATTGTGTTTTAGAACAGTGCGACCCGGATTAACACTCATTTAATGCGGATTCATCTTTCGCGTCGAGAAGACAATAAAGCGTTCTAGACGCGCTCGAAAGTTTTATTGTAGCCGCCCGCATCTTGATACTTACGATCTACTCTAGATTGCACCCGGGATTTTCCTGGCATAGTATAACTGCTAGAGCTACGGATGCGCGCCGACGCTCAAGGATTACCGGCGTAATAAAACAACAAACAGCTGGCTGCTTGGGCCAGCCGACCGCGCCGCTGACGCGCTAACCGGGCTGCGAACGCTCTGTCCCTGCCGATCCGATCGCTTGGTCGGTACAGGAAGCGGAGCTCACGAAACTTCCGACGGCCGATGTCGGAGGACAGAACGCCAGTTACGCTAGAGACACAACACGAGTGCACGCACTCTGAGCTACCGACACTCGACTATCCGGAAGATTTGAATAAACCTAAATACGACACACACCACGAGTTCGTCATTTTCCATCACCTTTCCTTACTCCCAAAGGTCCATCATCGAACACACTTGACATACACTTGTAGCACCATCGCAATCCACTTTCTTGCTGCAGTGCCAAGAGAGTGCCAAGGGATAGAGTTGAAAAGGATTCAACTTGAATATTATCCAAAGTGGGTAAGTTATTTATGAAAATGTGCTTATTTAGTTTTGGAATTAATGCATTACAGCATAATATAATTACATTATGATCATACTTATAGGTTAAAGGAAGCTAGACCAATTGTGTCAAGAAGTACTATTACAATCAGAATCTGACGTCGATAGGAGAGTTTCGTTACAAGGTCCATCATCGAACCAACTCGACATACATTTTGAGCACCATTGCGACCCATCAGTTTTTGAAGCCACAACAATAAAGAAGTATTTAAAAGTGAATTAAGAATTAGATAGGGTTTAAGATCTTTTTTTTAATAACAAGTATGGAAATTTTCATTAAAAAAATTATGATTAGGGTTTGAAGAATAGAAATTTTATAATAAGCTGGTTAAAATATGTTTTAGCTTTTAGAATTGATAAACCATACAGTTATCCTATAGGTCCCTTTTTCATTGATACTGTTTCCCTGTAAATATTGCACGCATACTTTTAAAACTAGAGTCGAACATAATCGTCATCATCATATTCATCGTCAATTGATACAATTTAATATCCAATGATTATATCCTTTGTGCGGTAAATTCTGAAATACCTACGGTAGTTTTTATCAACAAACATTGTTATTTCATCGACATAATAAAAATGGTATTTTTTAATGTAAGCATAATGATTGTAATTCTGCGTTTATAAATATATTCGAGTTGAAAAAACATTTGAAATACCACATACAGTTAGCAAGTGATCACATTAAGTGCATGTTGTGTCCAAAAAAGGATTTCGCAACTGAATATGACTCTAATAATCCTGACCATATAATTGAAGCAAATTCAGACCAAATCAATAATGTTACTGTTGAAGAAAATTTATTAATTAGTGCTTCAAATAACGAGATCGTAACGAAAGAAGCGATCCAATACGCCTCTGAATTAAATACAGTCCAAAGCACTGATGCAGGAGCAAAGGCATTAGCTCAAGTGTATTTAACACTTTGCTACAGAGCCAGTTTTACAAGGAGTTATGGATAGTATTTATTCATCTTTCACGTTCTGTAAACAAAAAGAAAACATTACAGGAATTACGTACTGATATTTTCATTATAAAACCATTGAGAACTGTTAACTGTTGTTGAAAAATACGAAAAATGTAGTCGAAGCAGTGAGTTCAAAGCAGATGTATAAAGGAATAAAAAATGATTCTGCTTTGAATGCCTTACAACATTACTATGTAGGCACGGTGCATATTTTTCTCTTATACTTGAACTCTTTTTCCCGAAATCAAGGGGCGCGATAGCGCCACAATGGCAAATATAAGATTTATATATATATGTGTGTGTGTGTTTGTATATGTGTGTGTGTGTGTGTTCTATATGTGTGTGTGTATATATATACAGGGTGACCCAATTTAAACGGGCACCGCTCATAACTCGTCAGGGACAGCCACAATCGAAAAAATGGTAGAGACCAAAGTTGTAGGATATCGAAGGGGCAACCCGATGGTGACCTTGGATTTGACTTTGAACGCGTTTTTCAAGGTCATTTGAAGGTCAACTTTGGTTTTTTAAATAGGAACCCCATTCTTTTATTGCGGGAATGGAAAGAGCGGTAAATTTTACGTTCAGAATGGTATGTTCGGTTGCGGCACTGAAGGTCATCTCAATGTCCTGCAGCCAGAATGAAACCCCGCCTACGTAATTCCTCTAGCAACGCCAAATTAAAAAAAAGTGGTAGAGACCAAAGTTGTTGTATAGGGGGGGGGGGGGAGAATTGTGACCTCGAATTTGAGCCAGTCCTACAAGGTCATTTCAAGGTCAAATTATTCTTTTTCAAACAGCACCCACTTTTTCGACTCCGGATACTGAAAGCGTGTAAAATGTTACACTTTAAACGAAGTAGTAAATTTAAAATAGAAGAAACGATTTTAATCATTTAGCGTACCATTTCCTGAGTTTTGTCATCATTATAAAACTTGATGTCCAGGATCCACGACGAGGACGTAGCAGGGTGGATTTTCACGTCCTACAACTATGGTCTCTACCACTTTTTTTTAATTTGGCGTTGCTAGAGGAATTACGTAGGCGGGGTTTCATTCTGGCTGCAGGACATCGAGATGACCTTCAGTGCGCAACCGAACATACCATTCTGAACGTAAAATTTACCGCTCTTTCCATTCCCGCAATAAAAGAATGGAGTTCCTATTTAAAAATCCAAAGTTGACCTTCAAATGACCTTGAAAAACGCGTTCAAGGTCAAATCCAAGGTCACCATCGGGTTGCCCCTTCGATATCCTACAACTTTGGTCTCCACCATTTTTTCGATTGTGGCTGTCCCTGACGAGTTATGAGCGGTGCCCGTTTAAATTGGGTCACCCTGTATATGTACGCGATGTGAGCATTTTGAATGCATCAATATATACGAAATATTTTCTATATATTTTCTATTTATTTATTTATAGTTTATTTTACCATGTACAGATTACTCTTTTTACATTTCCACCCATGTCTCTTTCTCTTACATTTCACTTATATCTACTTATCTCTACCTCTTTCTTATCCGCTCCTCTTAATCTTCTCCGTATTTACATTTTCTCATTTTCCGCCGCTATTTACAATATATTTACAATGTCGCTCGCTTTTTCGCTTCTTATCTACCCCTTCCATTATCCTTTTCTCTATCTTTCCCTTCCTCCCTCTCAGTGCTTGCCCTGGCTTCTTCCTCAAATCTCCTGCTATATCAACACATTCCTTCTTTCAATTCTCCTGTCAGTGTCCTGTTCAGACTCCTCCTAATTTCTTCCTCCTCCCCAGTTAGTCCTAATTCTTCAATTTCCTTTACCCATTCTTCTTCCATTTTCTCTCTTGCTATTACGCATACCCATATATGTTCTATGCTTTCCTCTTTTTCCTTGCATACCCTACATTTACTCTCTTTAAACCCCTTTTCTTTTCCCCTTCCCACACTCCCACATCTTAACCTTGCCCATTGTTCCTTTGTGTCCCCGCTCCATTTTTTAACTCTCCAATACCCCTCCTCTCCCTAACTTTTCCTTATATTCCTTGTAAACTCCTACAGAAATTTGACTTTTCTATTTTACTCCAGTTCCTCTGAATTTCCTGATCTACCTTGACTTTTCTCCCTTCTTCTAATCTTCTTCTTATATCTTCATTTTCCCTCCCTTCTCGTAACCAATCTAGGCTCTCTCCATCCCCCACTGCTTTAAATGCCTTTTCCAATTTCCTTCCCCATTCCGATGTATAACCATTTTTTAGATTCCTTAATTCCTCTAACAAACATATTTTTGGCCATCATCCCTCTTTCATTTTTACAATTTCTATCAAGTAGTTCCCTGCTCTTTTTCTCGACTCTATTTGTAAGCTAGTTCTACCTGCCTCCATTTTCCATATATAGTCTGGTGTGTTTCCATTTACTCCCAGAGCCATTTTCACGTACCTTCCTTGAACCCTCTCTATCTCTTTCCACCTTTCCCATCCCCATAATTCTGCTCCATATAAACAACCTGATTTCACTATTGAGTCCATCAAATACAATCTCCCCTTTAAATTATCTAACCTCGCCCTTTTCCAAATTCCCTACACCGTATTCATTGCTTTCCTAAATTCACCGTCATTTTTCTTACCTTTGTCCCAACTGTCCCTCTCGAGTTGAACCAGAACCCTAAATATTTGTATTCCTTAACAATTTCCAGTTCCTCTCCTTTATATTTCCATTTTTCAGCCTTTTTCCATCTCCCCCCTTTTTGAATCACCATTATCTTTGTTTTTTGAGTATTTACCTCCAACCCATTGTTTGCACACACCCGACGCCCGGGTAGCTTTTTCGAGAAGAAGAAAGTCAAAAATCACTAAGAAGAAAAGCACGAACCGTTTCGATTCGGTGCTTCGTGGGCTCGGCCGATTGATCACTGCAGAAAACTCGCGCGTTTTTGAGGACGGCACTCTAGCTGCTTTTCCAGCCGTTTTAGACAGGTAAAAAATCGAAATTTTTTTATGAACAGCGCTCTAGCAGCTCCGATTCGGCGCTCCTTAGGCTCAGCCGACTGATTATCCCAGAAAACTTGAGTGTTTTGAAGCCCGGCGCCCTGGCAACTTTTCCAGCCGTTTCCGAGATGAAGAAAATCTAAAAACACCAGGAAGCGCCCGAGTAAATTTTTTGTTGATGATCGAGAAACACTCGGCGCATTTCTCTATCATCGACAAACACTCGGAGCACTTGGTGTGTCTCGGTGACAACGAGCGGAGCTTGCAAGCTCGGGTACAGAGGATTGATCTCCGTTTTTAAATCTGTTGTAGTACGACTATTGTAAAATACTCAGAGTATTTCTCGACAATCGAAAAATACTCGGAGTATTTTCTGACAATCGAGAGATACTCGCGAGTGCTTCTCGATGATCGAGAAATGCCCAGAGTTCTTCTCGACGATCGAGAAATGCTCCGAGAGTTTATCGATGATCGAGAAACACTCGGAGCGTTTCTCGATGATCGAGAAATGATCCGAGTATTTTTCCATCGTCGATGAACACCAGATTTAAAGACGGAGATCAATTGTCTGTACCCGAGCTTGCAAGCTCTACTCGTTGTCGCCGAGACATACTCGAATTTCGCAATCTGTCCTGCATTTTTCATCAGATTTTGATATATCTTTCTCTCTTTCTCACGCCACAGGCTAAATAAGGCTTCCTTCGCTCTCTAGTATACACACTCATACGTAGCGCTCGATATGAAAAGCAAAAGAGAAACTACGCTGTACTACTCGGAGTACGTTTCCACGATCGAGAAATGCCCAGAGTGCTTCTCGACGATCGAGAAACGCTCCGAGAGTTTTTCGCCGATCGAGAAACACTCTGAGCGTTTCTCGATCGTCGAGAAGCACTCTGGGCATTTCTCTATCATCGAAACACACTTGGAACGTTTCTCGGTGTGTCTCGGTGACAGCGAGATTTCCGTTTTTAAATCTGGTGTGCACGCTCCGAGTGTTTCTCGATCGGCGAAAAACTCTCTTGAAATGCGGGCTTCGAAACACACGATTTTTCTAGGACGAGCAGTCGGCAGAGCACAAGAAGTATCGAGCCATAGCGGTTCGTACTTTCTTCTTAACGGTTTTTGATTTTCTTGCTCTTGGAAACTGCTGGAAAAGGTGCCAGGGCGCCGTCCTTGAAAACACGCTAGTTTTCTGAGATTATCAGTCGGCTGAGTCCAAGGAGCATCGAATGTGGACTGTTCGAACGCACTTCTTGGCGTTTGGGGATTTTTTTTTCTGAAGCAAACGGCTGGAAAAGCAACTAGAGCGCGAAGAAAATCAAAAAACGTCAAGTAGAGCGCCCGAGCAGCTCTGATAAGACTCTCCTTGGGCTCTGCTGACTGTTCGGCCCAAAAAACTCGCGTGTTTCGAAGCCCGACGCCCGGGCAGCCTTTCCAAAAAGAAGAAAGTCAAAAAACACTAAGAAGAAAGCACGAACCGTTTCGATTCGGTGCTTCTTGGGCTCGGCCGACTGATCACTGCAGAAAACTCGCGCGTTTTTGAGGACGGCACTCTAGCTGCTTTTCCAGCCGTTTTAGACAGGTAAAAAATCGAAATTTTTTTATGAACAGCGCTCTAGCAGCTCCGATTCGGCGCTCCTTAGGCTCAGCCGACTGATTATCCTAGAAAACTTAAGTGTTTCGAAGCCCGGCGCCCTGGCAGCTTTTCCAGCCGTTTCCGAGATGAAGAAAATCTAAAAGCACCAGGAAGAGCCCGCGAGCCCTTCCAATTGCACTCCTCTTGAGCTCGGGAGACTGATCGTCCTAGAAAACTCGCCTTGTTCTTGCGGTAATCCTGGATACTGCAATACTGCGTCATTAGCGTCTCGTGGTTAGTCCGTATACATTGGTTTTCCGCTTGGAATGCTTGTCTCGTAAGTTATTCAGGCTCTTGATGGGGCTGGAAAGATTGGCTCAGTCTGCAGCGCCAGGCACTGGGACTCGAGTATTTCGTCGGATCTTACGCGCAGCAAGCGCGCCACTACTGGAGCGAAACGTGTAAGTTGAGACAATCGAAAAGATCGAGAAGACGACGAGGAGAAACTCAGTTCTAGTGCCAATAGGTAAAAGCGTCGAGAGCAGAAGGATGGTGTGCTTTAGATAAGTGGGATCACGATGTGGAGCGACGATACAGAAATGAAGAATTAAACATTTCTTTTTTTACATTTTATTTAAATTTGTATTGTTTTTTTTAGTAGGACATTTTTCTAAAGCTTCTGTACTGCAGCTTGAATTTTGTTAAACATATTAACAATGTGTCTCGGCAGATCCTTGTTAATATCTAGGTATAGTCCTTTTAAATATTTCCACAGACATTCCATCTGGCCAGCTGAAAATATAAAAGAAAATATTTAACAAAATCGTTTTTGTATAACATTTAGTCTGTGAGCAATATTGCGTAGTGCAGGGAGCCCTTAAGGGGATGCGGGGCTAAAAACACTGTTTTTCTATTACATACAACTTTTTAAATAAAGCTTGCAATATAAATTCAAATCTGTAGCGACATAGTGATGATTTATGTTGGTATGATATAGATTGGAATGCACCTTAAGTAGAATAATTAAAATTTTAAACTTACTTGTGACGAACACCATGCCCGTTTCCTCCTTCATGTCGTTAATGTAATTCCTTGCGTCATTGAAAAGGGATCGCCTGTCAAACGGATCCATTTTATCTGATGCACCCTCGGTTTCAGCAATCTTCGAATTTATACTTTTCAGAAATTCCAGAAGTAGTGTCGCGATCAAAGTCTTCTGTTCCTTTGTGAAAGCGAACAGAGACGATTCCTCTATTTCGAAATCTAAAAATTAATGAAAATAACGATGTATATGATAGAAAGGTAGGTTAAATTAAAATGCGAATAGGAGCTATTGACGTATTGAAATAAAGAGCGCATTGGACAGAAAAAAATGAATTGAATAAAAAAAGCATGAATAAAATATTAATCTTACCTGTGATACTAATCATTTTTGGCTTTCTTTTGCGTCGATGGTTCACTCAAGATGCTTCTTTTCTTACAGCTACACACCTTCTTTTATTTCAAAATGAAGAGATTTCAGGTCAATAGCTACGATATATAACATTATTGACAAAAGCTAGTCGCAGAACTCGCGGACATTTTTCAAATATTCCTTCATCCATGTAATTTTTTTTAATTAAAACAAATGTTAAAGAAAGAAAGGATAAAGTATGAAAAATAAAGCGAAAAAAGTAATCGTCCTGTAATGTACATGAATTTTTTATTTTTTTCAACAATGAATTTTCACTGTTATGTGAAAATTTCAAGTAGCATACATAAACATTACCGCTTCTCTTCGAACGTCGAGTATACATGTATGTTTGTGTAAAAAAAACCATTAAAAACATAACAATACACATTTGGTGAATCCATAGCGAATGTTAATAATCTATCAGCGAGACTGCAAGCTCTTCGATTTGGGAGCGAGTGCGTGAAAGTTCTTTATAGTTAACCGACTTTTTTTCATAGCGATTCGTCGGAAAGGATGGAGGAGAGTCGCTGACTACAGCACGAGCCTATTTTTCAGTAAAAACCCGAAAGAATGCAAGCTCTGCGATTTCGGAGCAAGCACGTGGAAGCAGAGCGTCATTTCTCGAGCCTTTCCGACGATTCTATGAAAAAAAGTCGATATTCTGGCAGAACTGTAGCTCGCTTGCTTCGAAGTCGCAGAGCTTGCAGTAGTTCTTCTTTTTGCGGAAGAATAGAGGTGTTCTCCGCCGAGCATTGCTGGCGATTGTTTGACGACGACGCTAGCATGCAAAGGATTCAACGCATGTAAACCTGTAAGCAATGAGAAAATGTTGAATACATTCTGAGGAAAATGTACAACTACTGTAAAGTAATATTAATTACAATAATATTATAGCAGGTGCTCGAAATGTTGGCCATTACATTGCACGCACAATCTCAAACGTCTTATGAGATTGTCACGTGAAGCGGCAATCATTTCTGGAGTTGTTGTCGCCACAGCTTCTGCGATCATTTCTTCCAATTCTTCTACTGTAGCCTTATCATTTTTATTGACTCGATCTTTCAAATGGCCCCAAAGAAAGAAATCGAGAGGGATCTGGAGATCCCGGAGATTCAGATCTGGAGATCGTGGAGGCCATCTAACTGGACCACCTATTCCAATCCAACGATTTGGAAACAT
>QLSS01001220.1:0-13376 GCA_024372645.1 Trichomalopsis sarcophagae
ATAGTAACAAAGTTTTGTTCAAGTTCCTTCTGTATCTTTTACACGCAACAGATCGATGCTGTAGAGAGAAGGTGTAGTTTAGTCATAAATGTCGCTCGAGCGCTCAAAGAATTATGACAAAATCTACCTTCTGCTCTCTGAGAGCAAACCAGCTTTTGCGTATACCATCAGACATAGGTAGAGGGTGAGCATATCAAGTTTCAAGTATTTCTGATCACTCAGTGTGAAAAAAATTAATTTTTTGTATTTTTAAATGTAAAATTGTACTTATTGTCAATTACTGCATTTCATACATATACTCATATAATGTTATATACTCGTTGATGATATATTTTTTCACGGCTTATAGGTTGAAGCTGCTGTGGCTGACCCTCACGCAGCTGAACAGCAGTTGCGAGATCGAGTTTCTCCCGGTATAGAATCCGAGCGAGGCAGGAAAACTGGACCCCAAACTCTACGCCAACAACGCCAACAACTGAAGCTCTTATTGGCTACACGTACAGTGGCAACGAAAAATATCAATGCCTTCTCTGTCCGTTCTACATAAGAGCATAAGCCCCCTAAAGTTGAAAAAACTGAAAAGAGCAGTAACCAGTAAAGAGAAGAGCCTGAACTGTCTATTCATGAAAAAGTCGAGGCTCCTGACAGTGAGGCAAATGAATCTGTCGGACCAGCAGAGGATGTCGAGGATCCACTTCCTATACCTGAAGAAGAAATTGAGAGTAAACCAATAGAGACTATTGTCACCGATGCACCAGCTGATATACTGTTAAAATCAATAAGGAATACCAGAATTTTCCTGGCGTCCTGAAAATATACCACGATTGTTGCTGGTGCTTGAAGGTCTGCTGCCACCAAGTCTGCAGAGCAATTTCACGTGTAACATTGTGAAATTTAATGTGTAACATTTTAATTATTTTGAATAAAAATGCGTGTACTCGAAACACGCGCGTATATGCGAAATACGAAAAATTATTTTTATAATAAAAAAATGCGTGTACTCGAAACACGCGCGTATATGCTAAATACGCAAAATTATTTTTATAATAAAAAAAAGCGTGTACCCGAAATACGCGCGTATATGCTAAATACACAAAATTATTTTTATAATAAAAAAATGCGTGTACCCGAAACACGCGCGTATATGCTAAATACGCAAAATTATTTTAATAATAAAAAAAATGCGTGTACTCGAAACACGCGCGTATATGCGAAATACGCAAAATATTTTTCAAAATCTCATCAGTATGATGATTCTGCAACAGGATAATTACATTAAACCTATTTTTTCTATTCTATTGTCATCTCTGGCGCCATCTATGTCGAAATCAACTACGATTTCCGAAAGATGGCGTTGGCGATCATGAATGGCAAATATTAGGTACTTCCTGCATTACCGACCTATGGGTCGGTCAAATCGCAGAAATGGGTATGAGATCCCCTTAATACAGTAGAACGTTGAATTCAGGACAATATCTCTGAATCACCTCGCAAATTCCTTGAAGATATTGAGTTATGATTGAACTTTAAACACACTTTGTAAGATAATGATTAAATAAGACGATATTCTCAATAAATATGCCAACATGGCGTTGGGAGGCAACGAGCCTCCCGACCTCGGTGGACAAGTTTTCTATAAATGCCATCCGAATAAAAAAGTAACCGCAGTCGTTTGCACAATTTATGAAAGTGTTTATCATATAAGTGATTTTAATAAACTAAAAAACACCATTGCAATCAATGATACGTTTGTAATTTGCCCAGACCATTCATACTTGGATCTATCCTCAAAAACAAGTGATGTGGCGCTTAATGACTCGGCTAAAATTATCATAGCACAAATAAAATTAAAACAAAGAGAATCGATAAGAGAATAATACTTAAACGACACAATTAATAAAACCAACAATGTAGATCTAAACGTGTCAAGTGAACAATCTGAACTCGAAACGCTAAAAATTGAGAATAATCTGTTGAAACAGCTGGTTACAGAAATGAAAGATAAAAACCAATTACTAAACAGTGCATTAAATAAAAAGCAAGAAGATGTACCTAATATACCAAGCTGCTCACAAGTAACCAGTAAGGAAATTAACAAGGAGGTTATCAAGCAGAAGAGAATACCTAAACTAATTATAAAAAAGAAGAATACTGACGACAGAAATAATCTAACATACTTAGTCTCTCACTATCTAAATAAAAAGAAAACATTACAAATAAAGAAAATAATTTTCAAAAGCGACAATGAAATAATAATCGTCTGTATGAATGAAAATAGTGCCATAGATGCTGAAAAAATTCTGAAAGAAAAACTACCATCAGTAAGTGAAATAAAGAAGGAAGAGATCAAAAAACCAAGACTAAAAGTCGTAGGAGTGGATAATTTTGAGAAGATGAGTTTGAAAGATATGGAAGCTGACATTAATGAAAGAAATTTTAAAGATTTGAAAACCAGCTGCACCGCAATTCACCATTTCGAAAATAAGAGATCAAAACAGATTAGCATCATAATTGAAGTCTCCTCAGAAATTTACAAAAGAATAAAAGATAACAAGAACAGAGTTTTCATTGGATATCAAAACTTTAGAGTATATGATGATATCAACATAAGGCCTTGCTACAACTGTGGAAGGTTTGGACACAGTGGACATACATGTCTCAACGACAAAGTGTGCTTAAAATGCGCGGGTTCACACAATTCAATAAACTGTGCGAAAATGACGGAGGTAGAATGTGTAAACTGCATTTTTCATAATAATAAGTACAAAACCAATTACGACATTCAACATGTGGCAAACGATAGCCAGTCTTGTCAAGTGCTCAAGAACAAAATAAGAAAATACGTTGAGTCAACTGATTACCCAGTGAGTCCTACAATAACAAGATATATCGGCAACATAGACATCCCGTCTATGTTGCCAATATATTGCCGGATCGGCATCGTCATTACTATCGTCTCCTTCTGCCAGTCAGCATAATCTAAGAAGATAACACACACATGGATAACAACATTGAAAGATTTAATAGAAATTAATAGAAAGTATACAAAATGAAAATGTTAAGAAAGAAACTGTATTTAGAAATATTAAGGCTTTCAATAATTATCTAAAAAATAACCAAGAAAATATTCTCTATGTCAATATTAGAAGTTTAAATAAAAACTTTGATAAACTACAGATTTTTATAGAAAGGCTTGAGAATAAACCACTAATGATAGTTTGCGTAGAAACTTGGATTCTAGAATATCATAATTATTTTCTATTAACAGGGTATAAAATGTATTACAATAATAGTAGAATAAATAGGTCGGATGGAGTAATGGTTTACATTAATAAAAGCCTAACGGAGAGTACTGAAATCGTACAAATAGGGAAACTCACAGTTATCAATACATGTTTAAAATTAGATAAGGAAAAGAAAATAGAAATATCAAGCTTATATAGATCTCATGACATCTCAAAAATTAGGCAGGGTCAGTTTCATACACATAAGCATTATACACGATTTAATATAACACAAACTTTTATGAAGTTTTTATTCTGCGCAATCTGTTTTTGATTGAACACACGTGGAAAATATAAATATTTAGATATTGTTCTACACGTATAAATTTACACGATAAAGAAATCAATATTTAATATACCTCCAAATTGTACACAATGTATTGTGCACTGAAATTTGTTATAAAATAATTAATAGTGGTTGGTATTTAACACACTTTATTATACACAATTAAATTATACACAACTTTATTCTTGTTTGTTGATGATTTATTTTACACTAACATAAAAATATTTTACACGACCGAATATATACGCAAAATAACATTTTTTCTACACCTATGTTTATACACATTAGAATAAGTTTTAAATAAATACAAAAGTTTTACACATTTTACTGTTCACAATGGTACAAATTAATTAAGCATACTACACTATGCCAGTCGATGTGTTGTCAATATTTTTCATTCTACACCCATGGAAAAATTTTATTATTTTTAATTCGTAATTTTGTACACAACGCATTATATACGCCACGATCGGGCAATGTCTTAACACCTAGGGAGAAAAAATCTTATGCAATTGACATCTGCAGAACTTTTCCCAAACCCGACAGGACTACCGCAACAAAAAAATGCTCTTGATTTAGTGGACGTTGTTAACCCACTAACTGAACTAGATAGTTTTAAAGGAGATCGCCAATTTTTTTTTTTTTTTTTGAGGCGCGTGCTGATGAGAGTTATAATTTTTTTAAGTATTCTAAGAAGTAGGATACTTTTTATACCAAAGTGTGTTCTAACTTGAGTGTGTGTATTTTGCGATTCGAATTAAAGACAAACTACCACGAAGGCAAGTGGGTGTTAGCGAAATGTAGACGAGTACTTAAAAACCACACGCGATGTTAAAAACACACTTACGAGGAACGTCCACACCCTTTGGGTCATAAACAAGTTAAAAAAAAAATTTTTAGTTATTCCTATAAGTCCTATTTATCCCAGATAAAGATCAGCCTAGATAATATCTTCGCTCTGTACGAAGAGTAGCACAGTTCAGAAATACAGTCAACAGTAGCATAACTCGCGACTTTATTTTACTTAAAATGTGAGTATTTTACGATTTTATTGGTGTATTTTGTTGGTTAAGTTAATGAAAAACCTTGGACAAAGAAAGACAAACGTTTTAAAAGGTTTCAGAAATTTTAGTAGATTTCTAAAAAAAGTGAATAATTTAAAAAAATATTTGTAAAACATTGTTGTATTTTTGAAAATAGTATTAAATTAGGTAAAAAGTTGTAAATTGCAAATATTTTAAAATGTTCATTATGACAGCTTCACAAAAATCGGGAAACTTTTATAGAAATTAGCTGCGTTTAAAGTTTGAGCTGTGCTACTTAGTCTCCACGGGAAATTTTGAGTTGTGCTAGTCTAGCGTTTGTCAAATGAGTTGTGCTACTTATTACGAGAAATTTGAACAGTGCTACTCTTCGTAGGGAGCGACGATATATACTTTATATGTATGAACCTTGATCGTTATAAGCTTTTTTTAATGTGTGTATACATACACACACATACACACACTAAAAAATATATATAAAATTATAATTTATGACATAATGAAGCTTATAAAAATTTTAAAAATCTTTGAAAAATGTTTTTGCAATAAATTTCAATTTACAATTTATAATTTTGCCCACAATATTCTGTAGAAAACACCTATCTTCCCCCAACCTAGTTGCACAATGTTCTATTCTGATTTAGTGTATGCAAAGTTTCATTTTAGAAATTTTAGACTTTATTTAAAATTTCCTATTTTTTCTGATACATTTCCCAGAAAATTCCATGACTTTTCCTTGATTTCCAGATTTCCTTGATCATCTGAACACTGTTAAAAACAACGACTGCAGCAACTGATTTTGCCGTAAACCTTTGATCTTTTGTGGCGAAGAGTCTAGGTATATATAATGAATCTTTTCGTGTTCTGAAATTCCGAAACTCAAGTTACAGCATTGTAAATATTTGTTCTTGATCGTGAGAAATGTTAAGTGTATAAATAACAAACTGTAAAAATTCAGATCTTTACAAAAAAGCATTAGACAAAATTTTATTATTCGCGATTGCAATGAGATGAGCATATGGAATAATTCCGGGAAAAGCCGTTAACAAACGATTCGGTAGTTTATTTAGTGTAGATACTGGATTTACCATTTTCATTGTCTACAGTCAACCTTGCCATAATTTACAAACGGGAAACTATGGGACCCCTTAATAGCACCTTCTAACCACCACAGAGTAGGAACACGGTCGTGCTCGCATACTAGGGGCGGTTACAAGTGTAAACGTTTATTACAGGCGATACTTGAAGACCAAAGAGTAGGAACACGGTCGTGCTCGCATACTCTTAGTAATCAAGTAAACGCTTGTTACAGCATTGTAAAGATTTGTTCTTGATCGTGATAAATGTTAAGTGTATAAATAACAAACTGTAAAAATTAAGATCTTTTCAAATAAGCATTCGACTAAATTTTATTATTCGCGATTGCAATGAGATGAGCATATGGAATAATTTCGAGAAAAGCCGTTAACAAACAATTCGGTCGTTTATTTAGTATAGATACTGGATTTACCATTTTCATTGTCTACAGTCAACCTTGCCATAATTTACAAACGCGAAACTGTGGGACCCCTTAATAGCATCTTGAACATTTTTGTTCACCCTCTGATTGGTTTATAGTTTTTACTTGTGATTATAACCTCATTGTGAACTTGCTGAATTATTGTTTTTCTGTATGTATGATTTTAAACTAATGTTAAAAAGAAAATATTGATTAATGACGATGAAATCGTGCTTAAATTTTCATAAAACCATAGTTAACTTAAATTTTTAAAAAGTTAAAAATTTTCATTATCGATTAAGTTACCTTATCTGTTTACAATAATTATTGTAAAATTAATATAAAGTCGTATATTTTTAATAGTCTCATAAATTTTGTGCATATGTTTCACCAGTAATAACATTTGAATAGTATGATATATTTTATAACGGTATATTTGAGTTAAGGTCATGATTATTTTTGCAATCGTAAAATATAACTTATTCAAAAATAATATTGTTCATTCAACATGATCAGTTTTAAATAAATTTAATTATAGTTAAATATAAGAAATTTTTACATATTTTCTAATTAACTTCTCATTAAACTGGCAAAGCGTCGTATATTATCATACTTAAAAATAAATTACGGTTTTAATATAGAACTGCCCCTTAACTCAATACACTTTTATACAATATTTATATAGGGATAACATAATTCAAATTGTTATTACGATTGTTTTTGCCTGCTCCTCTTCGACGCCTTCTTGTCCTGTTTTCTGGTTCTATATCGTAGATAAAAATCGATTATGTTAATAATGATCTATATTTGGTACAATCTATATTATAATATAATATTAATAACTATTATGTTACTAATATTATAATTATAATTATATATATTATAATGCGGCTGTGTTATCTTCCCCTTACCCCTGATTTTATAATGATTTTAAACTGATTTTATTTTTTAAAGTTACGACTAAGGTACTGATGAATAAATACATACTGAAGGACCCTGGTAGAAATGTTCAGCGGTTTATTAGCCACCACTGACCAGTGTGTTCAACAGTGACTCGCGAGTCGCTGTGCCTATTTTGTCAGATTTTTGACATAGTCACTGGCCAAGAACTGGGGAATCAGACTTGAAAATAGAACTAATGACGATTGTGCTTTTCTTACTATTTTCAGCATTGGAAATTAATATTAATGACTTAGAATCAAAAGGAATAATCAAAAATATGTTTTTTGATAATGTTTGAATGTAAACTTTTAGTATAAAAGCTATGTGCTAATCTAACCCTACAGATGCATATATGAAAGTATACAGACTGATTTTGTGTTGTGTAAGTGCAAGTACTGTGTAAAAAGTGTCATCGATGTGCTCAAAGTCACCAACGATGAGGTTTTAACAGATATTTCAACCTCATCATTATGCGAGCTAGTTTCTGTCAATGTTTTATTATTTCAAGTTTTCATCAACTCTTGGTTCGGCTTTTCACCGTGAACCTTATGGCTTCGGCGTCAAAAAATAGAGGTGGGCTCATACATGAAAGTCGAATTCATATCAGTTAGAATGAATCCAACTGAATATATTGTTTGAACGTGCCAATACATATCAAGTTGCAAAATTTCAATGCTCTAGGTATGATAGTTTTCAAATAAGAGCAAAAATAAAACTGTGAAACAAGTAATCGAAACCAATAAAAATTTGATTTTGCTCTCATTTGTAAACTATCATTTAAAAACTGACATTGCAGTCAGTTTTTAAATAATTTAACAAGTCTGCACACAAAAAACAGACATCCAACTTTACTATCGTAAATTTAGCATGATAATGACAGATTTGGACATTCACAGTAATTGGCTCGCATACTGATGAGATAAAAATATCTGTGCAATTCACTTTGCAGACCTCATCATTGGTGACTTTGGGCACATAGATGACACTATTTTATAATTTAGACTTTATCAACAATGATTGAGTTAGTGTATACCATATTATTTTTAACATTGACTGAGATTGTGAGAACTGTGTGTGGTGTTATCTGTCATTCTGCTGTATAGCATAGCAGACAGCTAACATAGTAGATATCGATCTACTTCCGATAAAATGATTCATCAAACTTAACACTATGCTTCCGGGCTTCCGCATTCCCTAAACTGAAATCTAATTTCAACATTTCCTGATATACATTACACTTTTAATTAAATACTTAAGATTTACAATGAATATAGTTTCATTGTTAAGTAACTAAACGAGTTGTGACTAGTAGAAATTGGTCGATTTAAAATGGTGAAAAAGCTAAGAACTTGTTAGCTTTGTTTCTCAGTTCTTGTTACAAGATGTAACGCTTTTTATCCTAGTTCTTCGGCAATTCTTAGATCGAGCTGTTTTTGAAAACTAATTCCCAAAATAGTTGCTCAAATGACAACGTTTACTTGGCTCGGTTGGCTAAGGCGCGCGGCTATCCTTGTGCAGTGCTTGGGTTCGATTCCCCGGTTGTACGAAATTTTTCGCATGATTTTTCGCATGCAAATCATTATTCTATATACTTTCATTGAAAAAAAAAAAAATCGAATACAAGCCTGCTAGTTATGATTTTCCAATTCTAACCTCATATCGCCATTGACCATGTGCACCTGTGTCGTATAATTTCACCAACGATCTTCGGGAAAAAATAGTTAAGAATATTCAATCTAAAAACTGCCAAAGAACTAGGATAAAAAGCGTTACATCTTGTAACAAAAACTGACAAACAAAACTATCAAGTTCTGAAATTGACAAGAAATTTCCAAATAACTTGGATACCGTTTCTACCAGGGAAGTGGTAAAAATTATAAACTTATCATTGCAATCAGGTAAATTAAAAACATTTCATCAACATATATACTTACGTCTTGGCAATACGTTAGGAATCTCATTTACAACTTGCGGCTCATTATTAATATCATCAATCATTTGGCCCATGTCTGCTACATGTGCATTAATAATGACATCGGCATTATCATCAGCGTTGTCCTAATAGAAATTAACTTAATATAGTACTTTACGATACTAGTGGCATAAGTCGTACTTTACGGCACGGTGTGTATAAGCGCCCGAGCGAAGCGAGTGCCATGAAGATCGACTTATGACGCATGTATCGTACGATATTTTATATCACTGTCTAGCATAAATCCGCTGTCATGCCTATCAGTGGCATTAGCAGTCCTTTTTTGCACCGTAAGGTTAGCGTCCGAGCATAGCGAGAGCGATATTCACAGTGCAATAAAGGATTACTTATGCCACGGATAGGTGTGACATAAATGCAGATTTATGCCATGCAGTGCTATAAAATTGTTTATATATATATATATATATATATATATATATATATTTACTTGTGCATCAAGAGCAGCTTCGTGTTGCGGATGATCTAACCAAACCTGATTGTTAGGCGCCAACATATCCCAATCATCTTCACCACCAACCGCAATCTATGTTATTAATAATTCGAAGAGAATATATTATTTTATTTGAATTCATTGAAATATCTGATATTAATGGCCTGTTTTAGTTATTAGTGTACTTTTATAGCAAAACATTATCTCAATATGATTTCATACATTTGACCAAATGTATGAAACCATAATAATAGCTTTTGCAAATTAGTTTCAATATTATATACAGATCAATATTTTACGCAGAAAATAGTAAAAAATATTTTTATTATCTTCAATATAATAGAATTAAAAATATGGAAAAATCATCTAAATGTCATGATTTTTCAAAGTCAAAAAATTCTTAGCTTTTTTCATGTTTCTTCCATATTCTCATCTATATGTATTTTTTGACCGAATCAAGCACTTTTAACGTATTTTTTTTTTTTTAATTAAAGCTATTTTTCAGCACTTTTACCACAGAATTATGAATTTTCCGTTTGCGCCTTCAGAAATTAAGTAGATGACATTGAACAATAGCTTTTTCTGGTTAAATTCGAAGGGCCAATAAAAAAATACCTTGAGGCACTTTTTGTGTGTTGGAAAGGGGTTTTACATTGTTTTAAACATTTAAAATTATGGAAAAGGATTTTTTTCTCGTTTTTCCTCATTATATCTTAAAAATTTACTTGTGCAACAACAGCAGCCTCCTGTTGTTGTAGAGCTAATTGAGCTGCACCGTTAGGATCTTGTAAATCCAACTCCTCATCGTTAAGTACAACAGCAGCTTCGCGTTGTTGGGGAACTAACCCGACCTCGTCGATAGGAGCTGCTAAATCTAAGTTCTCCTCACCATTGGCCACATTCTATGATATTTATAATTGTAGAAGAATATTATTTTTTTTTAATTAATTCTCATCACATCAATAATTATTACATATCCTGTACAATACTCGTGTCATAAACTGGCTATACGTGTGCTAATACACGCCGTGATGTAAAGGACTACTTAAGCAACTTGTATCGTTATACACGATTGGGTATGTGTGAGTATATACAAGTATATACATTAAGTTACTAATATTTCGCAAAGGATAAACTTAAACAAAATATTTACTTGAGCATTGTCTTGCTCAACCTGAATGCGTCTTGGTCTGCCTCTTCTTCGCGGTCTGTCAGCATTAGGTGGAGGTGCAGGATTGCCTCTTCTTCGCGGTCTACCGGCATCAGAATCAGGTGGTGGAGCAGGACTGCGTCTTCTTTGAAGAGCATTTCGGGCAGGATCTGCAGGACGACCCCTTCTTTGACGAGCAGCCGGCTGTCCATCTACCTGAACATTCCGCCTGGGCCTACCTCTCAGTCTAGGAGCTGGGGCAGGTTCTGGCATTAGTTGCCGATCTCTCCCGACGTGTTCTCGTCGACGTCTTCTTACGATATACTCGTTTTCAAAGGCATTTCCTATGTACAGGATTCAATAGGGAATGCAGTTTACTTCGCCTCTCATTTCTAAACTGAATGATCATTATGATGCTTAAGTGCAAAAACAATCAAGTTTCATTGCAACTACAATCAACATACGAACATCCTAATTACGATTTTTAACTTTCAACATTAAAAAAATGAAGCTTGCGCAGCCTGCATTGGATTAAGCTAGTTAACATAAAGTTAAAATTTATGGAGGAAACTTGTAGATTACGCCTGAGCGTAAAATACTTATTATAGCATTGCGTGGCTTAAATCCACATTTAAGACACTTAGTGGTCAGATGCCTCACGATGCCAGAAACAGCTGCTTACGCAACGGCTTAGCGTGTCTTGGACGGATTTAAAGCAGGCACTACTATAAAATATGTTACGATACACATGTCTCCAATGACATTTTCGAACACGGAAACTCGCCGTGCCAGAAGGTGCCACTTACGCTACTTGTATCGTAATAAACTATTTTTGCTGGTACCTGCTCCAGGATTCTGTTGAAGATTCTCACGCAAAAATTCAACATCTGCCCTTGCTTCATTTGCGTTTAGATTAACGTTATCATTATCGAGCATAACCCATTGATTGTACATCGTAACTGTAAATAATGATAAGCTTAAGATATTTTTGGACCATTATGCGATATAAATATAGTTAATTACAAACTTGTATCTCTTATACTTACAAAGATGTCGGATTCTTAAGTTTTATGTACCTATTGGTGCTTCGCTTATTGAATAATTTTTATATTAAGTTAATAAGCATAATTGGGTCCATGCACTCAATGTTTTTGTGTTTTAATTATTATCGACAAGAGCACGAAAGAATTCTTTAACCCTGATCACATTACTGACACAAGTACCTAATGCAGCATGTCATTCCTTACATGGCCCAAAGTTTGGTCAAGTAATAAATGCTGTATAAAATGTCGAATTTCACGCAGATCGTTAAGAAAAATTTTAAATACCTTCTTTGATCACTAGTTGCGTAATCTACTATTGTAAAGTTATAACATTGTGTTGGTTTGTATTCTTTAGGCGAATCATGGATACCGCACCAAAGAAAATGTTCATACACGTACCCAATTTTTTCATTTAAATGTAACAAACATAAAGCTAGTTAAAAACAAAAAAATCTCTTCTATTATGATTAATCAAATTACTATGTAAAAATCTCTACTCTGCTCCGACATCTCATTAATATAGATATTTATTCAAAAAATTTTAACACACTTCTTGCTAAGCTGACTCTTCTTAACGCCGAGATACGTAGCAACAATTCAGGTACAGTATATCTGCAAAATATGGATTACCATGTAATACCAATCATATGTACTATAAAATTATAAAACGGTCAACGTTAAGTTTTTAGAAAAAAAGAAAAATTGTTAAATATTATAACCAAAAACTTTTAATATCGGAAATTCAAATTACTCGTAACGATTAAACGCGCTACACGCGTTATAAATTTTAACTATACTAATTGAGATTATAGGAATTCAAACATAAGCAGAGATCGCTCGCGTGAATGAACAGCCAATCGGAGAATGAATAGAATGCTGCATATTTTTTTTGAGTTTTGAAGTGGGATTAAAATATTCAAATTACTGTAAATCAAAGATACATTGACGTTTTAATAATTTATATATGTTCAAAAGGGTCCTGCTCTGGCGCAGCAGTCGCGTTTCGATATTTATACTCTCCACTTGAGAAGAAAATTAATCAGCTTATATGTAATAAATATACTTTATAGCGCTGAGTGGCATAAATCTGCATCTATGCCACGCCAATCTGTAGCCTAAATAGTCCATTAATGCACCGTGCTGATCGGTGCAAAAATGGACTGTTAAAGCCACGGATAGGTGTGACAGCGGATTTATGCTTGTCTGCTATTATGTATCAGGGGCAAAAAGTAAAAAAACGACTACTGTGATGTTTGCAGTTCTTGCGTTGCATATATAGTGAATTTCACGCTTGTCGTTATCACCTTTTTTCTACTATCGGTGCACAGTATATAATTATACTTATAATATGACTCGCCTTCCTAATCTGAAAAGTCGTTCTGCTTCCATAATGCTTAAGTCAGCTTCTACTAGTTGTTGGGGTCTTCTGGTAGTAACAGTTAGACCTCGCGAGACTCGTCCAAGGTTTTTCACTAATACCGAAGTATATACCATAGTCTTGTCTATAAATTATAAAATTTAAATAAATAACTAGATACAATACACAACAAGTACATTGTGCAACAAGGGTAGAAAATAAGCTATAAGTCATTTTAAGCGAGATTGCTGATATTAAATAACACCTCACCCGAGTCTGAAATAACTGCCCTACTGATAAAGCTCACTTGAGAATCAAGTGAGATCTCAAGTGATTCTCAAGTGATAATC
>QLSS01001221.1:2624-13372 GCA_024372645.1 Trichomalopsis sarcophagae
AGAGAGAGAGAGAGAGAGAGAGAGAGAGAGAGAGAGAGAGAGAGAGAATCTTACCAAGAATTTGGTGATATTGCTGCATAATAGTTTGAACTTGCCAGGCAGTCTGCATACCACGACTGACGTAGACTCGCCGAGAGCACGGATAATATCCACCTCGCTCTCCAACAAGCCACGATTAAATAAGTACAGAATAGTACGCAGACTGCAGAAGCCTAAAATATATTTTAACCGCCTCAATAAACAGCTGACCGAGCAGTGTTTTAAAGATCGACGCCATGCTTCATTGCAGAAAATGCGTGCTGTTGGCTCATATACAAGAACCGCGCTCAAGACGGTTAGCACGATTCTCAACACTTGAAGCTTGTCCATTGTGAAATGTAAAGTTCTCTCTCTGAAGTTTCCGTGGCTACTACTGGATACTATTTGATGGTTAGCTGCTTAACTCAGACCTCTTTTATAGTGCCACTAAGCTATGAATTTCGACAGTAGAGGGTGCTTTTGCGTAGCAAAAACATAGCTAGCTAGCGAAAAAGTGGAGTTCTTGACACGACACAGCATATCAAAAAACGCAGAAGCGAGAAACTCTGCACAATATGAGCACTTTTTAAGAAATTTTCCAAGAATATATCAACTCGATGGTTTATTTTTTATTAACACGACCCATTTCTCACCGAATTCAGCAGTCTATGCAACGTATACTCACGTCATTGTGTGTGATATTTATGTAAGTAGCGTGTGAAATTATCGGGCTGATAGTTTCGGAGTAATAGACGATTGATCGATTAATCGATTTTCAATAATCGTCGTATCGACTCGCAACCTATTGCGTTGTGAAGCTTTTAGTACGTACACAAAAAAGTACTGATGTCATGAATCTGCCGGACCAATAGTTTCGGAGATATGGGCGATCGATTATTTCAAATATCGATTTTCATCGATATCTCGAAAACGGTGAGAGCTACGCAAAAACGGACAAAATTTTGGGGGTTCACTAAAGGGGGGTCGTACTTCTGGGGACCTACCTAATGGTATATAGTTCGAGCCGATTTATCGATATTACCAATCGATCGATTTCCAAAATTTGTTGTTTTAGACTCGCAACAGGGTGCGTTGCGTAGCTCTGGGAGTGTACATAAAAAAGTTGTTATCTTTCGAAAATATCTGATCAATAGTTTCGGAGATTTGGCCCTCCTAATTTCGAGGATTTGTACCCGTACGTATTAGGCTAGTCGAAGCCCGAGGAAGTGTACTTAAGATTATATTTTCAAAGGTCATTATCAGCTAAATACTCTATACTTCTTATATACCTAGTGATCACAGAGAAAAAATAGTAGGAGAGAGAGAGAGAGAGAGAGAGAGAGAGAGAGAGAGATGCATATGCTGACATTACTTTTCCCGAATTCATACACTTTGCGTAAAAAGTTCATCTGAGTATCCTGGCTGCGGACGAAAACTTTCGCTCTCACGTAAACTCGAGATATTTTTTGGTCATCTGATTATTGTAGAGACCAAGTTTCCACACATTTTAATAAATCTGAGCTGCACTAAGTCGAAATATAAGATATGAAGATGATAACTGGCGACTTCTGTTTCACTGTTTTGACAAAAAGTGTCAATGCAGGGCTTTTTGAAACTAAAAAAGTGGTTGAAAAAGTGTGTGACGTGGGACGAAAAGCAGCGCAGCCTCTTCAGTCCTTGACCAACTCTCTCAAAGCAATCAATTATAAAATTATTATTTCTCAAAAATGAGAGTATTAAGTGTCGCGGAAATCAATGTACGCGCGCGGGGTTACCGGTACCGTATCGGTTCGCCACCACCATCATCATCAACAACGCACGACCCGATGCTGCCTCAGTATCGCGAGGACAGGGCTGCTGACGAGGAGGTGGCTGCAATATTGGCGAGTGTCAGCCCCATTAACGTGGCACCACTCGTCATGTTTGCTGTGCATGGGTCGCCACAACTGTTGTTTCCTGAGTTAGGAGTCGTCGTTGACAACGAGAGAGTCGTCGACGAGGAAGAGGAAGAGGTTGCCCGAGTATGGGAGGCCCAGGAGGCAGCGGAGAATGCAGAAAGAATTTTTGTCCGGCAAGCCGAGGCTCAGGCTTTGGCGCAGGTGGAGGAGGAGGAGGAGGCTGCAAGGGTGCGTCTTCTCAGGGATGCTGAGGCTGAAGAAAATGAGAGCACGGAAGAAGAAGAAGCCGGCGAAGAAGAGGGTGAGGCGGAGGTGGTCCATGACTCCGGTGTCGACAGCGACGATACGGATGACCCGATGGACGAGAATAGTAGTGCCAGTAGTAGTAGTAGTAGCAGTAGTGATGACGAGGACGCGGCGTACGATCCTGTAAGAGACCCTAAACGAGAAGCTCGTTTGCATCGCCTTCTCGGGCTCCAGAAGCGTCTATGGTGCGTGCGACGGAAAATACTGCGATTGAAGCGTAAACAGAATCTCCACAAACTAGAACAAAAAATTAAACATGTGCGGGAGAGTCGAACGCGGCATATGCGTAGTTTGACACAAGAACAACGACGAAATCTCCCAGCACTACAAGTGGAACGCCCACGTAAAAACAGGAGTAGTAGGGGCTGCGCGGCTACGGCGCCAGAGCGGCTACGGCGCCACCGAATACCGACAGTCGGTAATGGGTAAATCTGTCATACCGACGTCCGACGTCCGACGTCCGACGGGGGCAGTCGGAATTTAAATTCGATGCATGCATGGAATTTAAAAATTTGTGTGTATATGTTTTTACCGGCGCGGCAGCCTGCATTCGAATTTCTTACCGATTTGATCCTAGTATTATAATTTATTACTTTATGGATCATTCATTAATTGTTAAAGTATACGTATAGAAAGAGTTTAAATAAATACATGAATTTTTTCTTTCTTCTTCTATATCAATGTAGAATTAAGACTTATCCAACTTTAAGAATTCGGAAGAGATAACGGAAAGGAATAATAAATATAAATGTATACAAAATATAAGATTACGTTTTGTTTATTAAAAAATTATAACTCAATACAAAAATTATTCTTAACAATATGTATTATATCATCTCATAACCTCTTGTAACCTTGCTGTTCTGGCATAGAATTCATGTTGCTGGAATACTTGTTGAAATAATTTTTCCATTCTTTGCTTTTATCAGGAGGCTTAGAACAAGGCTCGCCTCTATATGTATTACATTGTTTGCCATCTTGTACTCTTCTAGCATTCTTATCTTCAACCAGGGGTGTATATGATACTTTATTTCGACTCATTTTGGAGACAGTTGTAACCATACTAAGATCTTATGGTTATTTGTATAGCTTTATATAGAAAAAAGTGGTGGGTAAAAATCTTTTAATTAAATAATTTTTTAACATCTCCACTTATAGGATTATACTTGACAATGCGATCATGTATAATTAAACAAAATGCTGTTGTATTAGCGGGTATATTTTCTTTCGTTTCAAACTCGAGACGTACATCCACAGCTGCTTGTTTCAATGATTCATTCTGCTTGGAACAGTCAATAACAATAAGTGGTGCATATGTGATGAATTCTTCCTTGCTTAAAAGAGGATTCATATTTTCATGATAATAAGCACTTTGAAATTGTGCATACATATCATACAACATTGCAAATTGATTATTATCAATATCAAGATTAAGATTATTGTATGGATAATTCTGCGAGTTGAGAAAGAGTTTTACATTGCTAATCTTACAATGATCAAAATGACTACAATTTTTGCTATTATGTCCTTTTCTAGCAGTTTGAAATGCTAGGATAATAAAGCGTGGTTTTTCTAACTGGTTTGATGTTTTGACGGTCCATACATGCTGAGTAGTACGTGGAAGTACTGGATATTCATACAATTCCCAAGACCGAAAACTCATAGCAATGGGTATATCTTTTTGAATGTAGTTATAAAGTTGTATTTTTCTTTTGTCTGATAAAACTATATAAGGCATAAGCCACTCTATGCGAGATATGGTTAATTTAAATTCATCATACGTAGCTCTATTATCAACCATTATTGCCTCCTGTATAATAGCATTCACATCACTCCTTGATCTTGTGACAATAAGTTCATGTTTAGCATTTACAATAATTTTTCGATAGTCTTCAGCAAAACCAAAAATCATTGATAGAGGTATAGTGATATCAAAATTTCCATTGTTATCAGTTATTACCCCCTCTTCTGAAACATCAGTTCCATCCAGAATTCTCATTATATTTACTCTGACTTGGTGCGAAAGAAACATAACCTTTCATTGTACTAGTTAGACCGACATTTTTGCATCGATCAATTTCAGTCGCATATGTCATATCAAAGATTTAAAAATTTGTGTTCATCATGTTGGAATAGTAATCATGGCTTTCTTGTAATTGACAAAGATTCAAAAATTAATGATGGCCGTTACAGAAAAGGTTTCGATAAATTTATAATAAATATACAACGCACGGAATAAGTTTAGTATTCGACTGTGAGACTTGAAAGTGACAAGATGACCGATTTTAATCAACAGATTGCTGTGCTGCGAGAAGTAGAGAAGGCTCGTAATGCTATAAAACGAAAACATACTTTATTGAAAAGTCAGAAAATAGATTTTGAGAAAGCAGTAAATGATTCTGTTAAGCCTATTGTTGATCCACTGGAAAAGTTGATACATGTGACTGAGACAACAAATCACATGAAAGTGAAAAGTGAACCTAAAGTAGAAACAGGGAGGAAGAAAAAAATAAAAATAGAAAAAATGGAGAAAAAAGATGATATTGTAGAAGATAGTGAAGATCATATTGAACTTGAAACTGAAGATGATACTAAGTTTGAGTCTGCTTTAAGTGAGTCTGAAGAAGAAGATTTTGAAGAGACTATTAGAAAGAAAAAAAATGATATAGAAGACGAGTACATAGACTTATTGTTAAATGGTCAAATGCAAACTTTAGATACGGTATATGGTGTACGAAGAATGCGTAACGATAAACTCAAAGTCGGTGACAGTTTTATAGATTTTGATGATAATTTCATTACGATTGCTCAGAAAAAGTATAAAAAGAGGCCTGGTCTCATTCAATTGTTATTCATGAAAAATCAAGATAAAAGTTTAATTACGGCTGAGGATATGAAAGATTATGATGAAATTTTAAATGATACCAACGCACATAGAAAATATTATCTTCCACATGAAGCTATCCGTGTGCAGTAAAAAGTATACTAATTACATTGGCAAGTCTATCAAGGATGTCAAGCTTAAAAGAGGTAAAGGCTTATCGTATAAAGTCGCTCGTAAAAACGTATATATGGACTACATTTATTGGGATGATCCAAATGAGCTTGTTGATCGTTTAAGATTGCTTACTGCTGAAACAGCAGCTGGAAATCAGAGTCATATAAATGAAATACAATCCATTATCGAAGAACTCCGTGAAGCTGAATATATTTATTAATGTGTAGAGTAGAGCTATCACTCAGTATCAAAATGAGTATCGATGTATTCAGACGACAACTGATCCGTACTGACACAGTTCGCGGTCCACCAGGTCAGGGTTTCAAGCTTACTGCAGACGGACAATTTGATTTGGAAAGTCATAAATTGTGTAACGTAGCTGATGCTACGGAAGCAAACGATGTGATAACGTTAAAAGTCATGAAAGAAAATGTTAAACTGGAATCTGAAAAAATTATTCATGATTTTAATAAAATTTTAAACGATAAAAAGTTGGATACAATTGGAAATGATATATCTGAAATAAAAAAATCACTCATCGAGTTATATGATAAAATAAAAGTGATTGAATTTTTTATCAATGAAAACTCATCTACTACTACCACTACTACTACTCATGCACATTTTATGTAAATAAAAATGAAAGAATCGTTAGTGGAAGAAATCCATAAGCCTGCAAGGCGTAACTATCCTCGTCAGTCATTTAAAATAAGAGATATCGATGAAACAAGGCAAGCAGATCTCGTTGAAATGATACCGTACGCAAATCAAAATAAAGGCTTCAAGTATATGCTCACTGTCATAGATATTTTTTCCAAGTTTGCATGGACTGTGCCAATAAAGCAAAAAAGTGGAAAATATGTAACTAAAGCTATGAAATCGATTCTAGTAAAAAATAGAGTACCACGAAATTTGCAAACAGATCGTGGTAAAGAATTTTACAACAAGGAATTTCAACAATTAATGAAAAATTTTAAAATAAACTTGTATTCGACTTATAGCAATATGAAAGCTTCGATATGTGAACGCTTTAATCGTACTCTTAAAAGTAAAATGTGGAAGCGTTTTAGTTTACGACGTAATTATAAGTGGATAGATATACTGCAAGATATAACCTTGCAGTACAATAAATCTAAGCATCGGACAATTGGTATGAAACCTATAGATGTAAAATCCATACATGTTAAAGAAATTCTTACTCGATTAGCTGCTCAAAAAAAATTACGTCAACATAAGGAAGCTAAATTGAAATTAAATGATAAAGTTCGAGTTAGTAAGAGTAAGCAACTGTTTGAAAAAGGATATACACCTAACTGGTCAACTGAAATCTTTACTGTATATAAAGTATCAAATACTGTTCCACGGACTTACCATTTGAAGGATTATCAAGATAAACCAATAGCAGGTGGATTTTATGAAGAAGAACTTCTCAAGACTAGATATCCTGATATTTATTTAGTTGAAAAAGTTTTAAAGAAACATGGAAATAAGTTATATGTTAAATGGCTTGGTTTTGATAACTCTCATAATAGTTGGATAAACAAAAATGACGTGTAACTATGGATATAAGTAAAATAAAAAAATTAATAAAAAATTTTTTGCTTATTCATTTATTTTTATACCAATTTCTTTACATTTTCTTAAGAGTACTGGCATAAGAATTGTATGTGTTTTCTCAATCCTCATTTTGAAACGTTCTCGATCACGGTCAGCTTGCTCCCACTCTCCACAACGAGCCTTATGATAGGCAAATTTCCATGCATACATCGGATGAACTGTGACATCGTCCGAAAAATGTACACGTTTTTCCCCCTCTTTGCTTCTCACGCTTCTGCAATAAAATGTTATGCATGTTTTAAAAAACTATGAAATAAAAATAATTAAACTGATCTGTTAAATAATTATACTTACGTACCTTTGATCGTATAATGACCCCATGCTAAAGTCTGTATATTGTCGTCTTGAATGCGTCTTTTATCGTCGTATGGACTTAGAGCGATTTTGTTCTGTCTTATGGTTTCCACATTATGCAGTCGTGAAAGTATAACGTGCTGGTTTCGATGTTTGATGCATGTGTTTCGAAGACAATCTACATAATCATCGAATTTAATGCTCTTTTTTACAACGGAACCTTTAATTCCCTTGATTTTCTTCACACAATCTTGACCATTGATCCGAGTGGCATACATTTTGCTTCTCAAGCCGACAAACTCAGTAAGGATCTTGCCATTGCACTCATCCTTCATAAGACCAACAATTTTTTTATTGACACGAGGCATGTTAAATATATTGTCAGCTGGATAGTCTGATGTATCAAACCTATGTATGTTTGATTTCATGTCTTCGTAAAAATCATCGCCCTTTATAGCGTATATAAAACTGTCGGTGTCAGTGTACAGAAGTTTACAATTATCTTTATACATTTTTCGCATGTAATTGTAATGAAAATCATACATGAGTCTCTTAGAGAGATCTAAGACTACAGGTCCCACGTAAATAGGTTTATTAATTATAACTTCAGTCTTGCGAAGCTGAATAGCAACCAAATTTTCATTAAATATAGGACTACTATGAAAATTTGGGTATGATATATATGCCTGGGCTCCATATCTTCCATCCCATTTTGTTAGAAGCTTTACGTTCACTCTTTTTCGCACATTTTCCATTGTCTTTCCATATACTGCATTATTCATTAATTTGAAAAAATTTTTTTCAAATTCATTTTTAGCTTGTGCTCTCATTGAGCTATTTAGCTATTCAAGTCTATGTAAGACTTTAACCATGGAGATTGTTTGAATTTTAAAACTCGATATATTTTACTCAAACGAAGGCCATGAGCAATGACTTGTTTCAAAGCTCTATAATCGATGACATAATTTTTCTTATGCTGAAGTGTAGCCAATAGTTTTTTTTGCTTAGATCCAGGAGGTGTTAGATGCTCTGGGCAGAAGGGTAAATCATTGTGATCATCATGCAATTCATAAGGGTACTCTAAATCAACTTCTAAAATATAACCGTTTGGAGCATTATCTGCTACTGAGAAAAAATTGAAATTCTCGCAATCAGTTATCCACTCAAAGTCATCGTATGGAAGATACTGCGATTCTCCATAACCGTAAAGATTGTTGGCATCTAAGTAAATTAAAAAACTGGTTTCTTCATCAGTCTTATAATCCTGCAGCATGTACTTATTGTTAGCAGTCGCATATCGATGTGAGCATTGACTTAAACCTCCTCGAATACCTCGCTCTATGAATAAAACCATGTCAATATCTGTCAATAGTTTTAATCTAATACCTGAATGTTTAAGCATAGCATCCCAAGTAAATCCTGGTGTAGTATAATAATGTGCAGGATCTAAGCCATACGCCTTTATACTATGTTCTCGAAAATTTTCAAAAACATCTGCGAGTAATAATATATCAGTTTTCATGTATAAATCAGAATATTCACCCAATGTCTGTATGTTAAACGAACGCCATACACTTTGCGCATGTTCATAGTCTTCCATGCTTATTCCAGAATCATTGAGTGTACTGAAAAATTTGTCTAGATCAGGTAAAGTCGTTTCATCCAAATTATCCCACGAAGTAATGTACTCATATGGGAGTACACCTTTTCTCGTCAGCAGATTAATTTTTTCTTTTTCTAAGCTTGAAAATTCTCTATCGACGATCTTATATTCTTGGAGATATGAGGATAATTTTTCGAGCGATGTAGGCATGAAACGAAAAGAATCAATGAATTTGAATTTAATATCACTATTCTCCACACTCTTCGTAAATGAAATGTACTTCTCTTTTGTTATAGGAAGTAAATAGACCTGTCCAGGAAAATGATTTTATACATCTGAGATTATAAAATGAGCATCATAACCACTTAAGTTGTGAAATATTACAGGTATAATTCTAGAATCTTGATAATTGAGATTGCAACCAGCATGTGCAGCTCCACGATATTTTCCTGAAAGGTGACAATGATCTTGAACTTTTACATTACTGTCCGAAAATGATTTTTCACAAATATGACAGACAGTAGCAGTATTAAAACTGATTATTTCGTCCGACGTTAGAGGAGTCATAGGCATCACATTTTTATGTAAATCGGTGACACTCATTTCAATAATTCGCAGTTCTTCAGCAAACCAGTGAGCGGCTTCAACACCCCTGTAAGATCTGTATACAGATAGAGTATCATCGTAAGCACACTTAAAATAATAGCCAATGCTATAAATTTCATGCTTTTGCATAGGCGTTGTATTACTCTCACTGTCGTCTTTACTTTCAAGTGGTTTTAATAGACATTGACAATCAGCATACATTGTAAATGGCACTTTTTCTTTAAAACCATAGTTTTTAAACTCTACGTAGTCTCGGCCCTCTGTAGGGAGTTTAACTTTACAATCGTTTAGGAGTTTACAGTGTTCTTCATGCATTGCTAATTTTTTTTCATTAAAGAAAAAATTTAAGCATCGGTCGCATATAAACCTATTTTTCTTTCTACGTGCAAGATTATCACTTACTAAGCGTGATAGATTTTTTATATACACAAAGTGAGATATGTTCTCTTCCAAAGAGTCAGTTTCCACTTCAGTGAGTAAAAGAAGATTTACATGGTTTTCTTTTTTCTCTGATGTCAGATAGAGAGGTACAATACTCTTCTCATCAAGTCCAAAAACATTTACTGAAATTCCATTGTTTTGCTTCTCAAACTTTGGAATTTTTTTCAGTGAAACTGGAAATACAATTCCACTCATATTAAGTTCCTCTTCATATGGAAAATAATTTGTCACTCGATTCGGATGTTTTTTTGATGGAACAGGGTGTAAGGCAGATAGAATTGCCCATTTGAAGCATTGATTATCAGAATTTTTAACATTTATGCATGCTTCTTTTTTAATCAAAAATTCTGGCAGAGGTATATACGAGCTACCAGTACGTATTGGATTAAATATATTCATGTTAATTTGTATATTGACAATTGAATGCAAAGTCCAACCAGAATCTTGCTCCTCAAACTCCTCTATGTTAGTGAGAAGAGGTTCCATGATGTGATCAATAAACCACTGTTTAACTGTGGATGCTGCAAAAATTTCTGTATTTTCTGTATTGAAATGCTTTGTTTCAATACATTCTCCCTCTTCATCACCATCCGCATTTTTTACAATTTTTTTAAATTTACACGATAAGACTGAATTAATTTTCAGTGGCTTATCATTCTTCTTAAAAAAACTTTTTATTCGCCTAATGAATAAAACTGAAGCATCTTGTAAAAAGTTCTTTACATCAATATGCTGAATATTAGCTACTATACTGGTACGCATCCTATTATTAAATGCACTATCTACATCAATCCATCTTACACGTGCATTTATCTTATTTTGTACAAGTCCACCACCGGATTTTGTCAATCTCTCATGTAATTTTATCTTAAAACATTCAATTTTACTAATCATATGTATAATTGATTGTTTTTCAGAGACAGAGAGTAGTTTGTCTTTCAAGACATAACGTAACTGTTTGAGACAT
>QLSS01001223.1:0-13212 GCA_024372645.1 Trichomalopsis sarcophagae
TATTTTTAGAAAAATCTGCATTAGATTGGTATAATGTATTTGTAAAGTAAAACTCTTTGTTAAATTGGGAGGCATGGAATAATGCATATATTGACACTTTCTCTGCACAGTCCTGGACAGATATATCGTATGCCTATTAATTTAATTTTTATAATGGTTCGTTATTTGAATATGCGTTAAAGAGAAGAAAATTATTGTTAGAAGTGGATGACAGCTTGTCTATAAACACACAGATAAACATGATTGTGATTAGCTTACCAAATTTTATCCAAAATAAGTTAGATAGGAAAGCTATTATAAATATAGAAAATTTAATGACAAAATTAAAACAATTAGGTAAAATCAACGACTCGAAAAATGATAATTTAAACAAGAGAATTGGAAGTGAAAAAAGACCATGTAGTATTTGTGATAATTTAGGTTTTAAAAATAGATTTCATTTAGAAAGTGTATGCCGCAATAAAGATAAGAAAATTAAACAATTAAAAAATGAAAACATTAAGGTTACAAATAATAATGAAATACACTAAGTAGTAGCAAGTCATGAAGAGGCAAAAAACGAATAGTTCTGCCACTTATTAAAGTAAAGATTTTTGCAAATGGATGTCCAGCAATTGGTCTATATGATTCTGGTTCCAATATTTCTTTGGTTAGTAGTGCATTTTTGAATGGTAAAAGAAATATTAAACAAATAACAAGTGGGAGAGATAATATGAAGGGTTTAGCTATAATGGCGAAAACGGAAGGCGTTGTAATATTGACGATTAGAATTTGTAATTTAGAAGAGGATGTTCAGTTTTTCATTGTTAAAGAAGGTGTAATCGATTGTGAATTTCTATTAGGATTAGACTTAATAAAAAAATTCAAGCTTTGTCAAAATGAAAATTTGATTATATCACAGAAACAAGAAAAAACAAGTTTTGATAAGCAAAATAATATTAGTGAATTAAATACTAATAAAATGGAAAATATTATAAAAAAATATGAGATAATTTTTGCTAAGTCAAAGTTTGATATAGGAACAGTAAAAGATTACGAAGCCACAGTGAAACTGACAGAAAATAGACATATTTCAATGAAACCGTATAAATGCTCTTTTGAAGACAAACTAGAAATTGAGAAACAAGTGAGTGAGTTGTTAAAAGTGGGTTTAATAGAGGAGTCAAGCAGTTCTTTTGCAGCTCCTGTAACTATGGTTTTCAAGAAAGAAGAAGGAAAAAAATCACGCTTGTGCGTTGATCTTACTGGGCTGAACAAAATAGTAGTTCCAGAAAGTCAACCTTTTCCAAAGATAGATGATCTTATTGTACGTGTTAGAAACTGTAAGTTTTTTTTCAAAACTGGATATAAATTCGGCGTTTTGGTCGATTCCGATACGTAAAAAGGATAGATATAAGTTAGCTTTTGTGACTCATCATGGACACTGGCAGTGGAACTGTTTGCCTTTTGGTTTGAAAACTGCTCCTGCTATTTTTCAAAGAGTTTTAGCAGGTGTGATAAGAAAATATAAATTAGATTCTTTTACAGTAAATTATATAGACGATATATTGGTGTTTTCTAAGAATTATGAAGAGCATGTAGAGCATGTAGAGCGAGTACTGCAAACAATATATGAACAAGGCTTTAAATTAAATAAAAGTAAATGTCAATTTGCTCAAGAAAAGATAACATATTTGGGTCACGAAATTGGAAACCATATAATTAAACCACTGAATGATAATTTAGTGGCTATAAAAAAGTTTCCTACTCCTAAAACAAAAAAACAAGTTGGACAGTTCTTAGGTAAGATTAATTTTTATTTAGAGTTATACCAAATCATGCTGCTTTACTGGATCCTTTGAGAAATTTGTTGAGGAAAAATGTGTTATTTGAATGGTCTGAATAGTGTAATAATAGTTTTAATTCAACAAAAGATTATTTATGTACATCACCTGCCTTGGCAATTTTTGATCCAGAGGCACCAATATTCATCTTTACTGATGCAAGTGTTGAAGGAGTTGGAGCAATATTGAAACAGCCACAAGAAGATAATTCTTTAAAGTCGGTGTTTTTCTTTTCTAGAAAGTTGACAGAGGCTCAGATAAAGAAGAAAGCTATTTTTATAGAATGCTTAGCTATTAAAGAGGCCATTTTATATTGGCAATTCCATTTGATAGGGAAAAAGTTTATTGTATTTACGGACCATAGACCATTAGAAAAATTTAATATAAAAAAAAGTAATGATGTGGAACTATTGCAGATTTTGAATTACATCTCACAATTTAATTTTGAAATTGTATATAATCCGGGTAAAGATAATATTGAAGCTGATTGTTTGTCTAGAAATCCGATTTTGGAATCACACGAGGATACATATAATGATTCTACGATAAAAACTTCAAATTTATTTAAACTAAACGATATCAAAGAAAATCAAAAATTGTTAAAAGTTGATGAAAAATGCATTATTAAAGATGATATAATTTATAAAATTTTAAATGATAGAGAGAAAATATGGATTACTGAAGAATTTGAAAAATCTCTTATCAGAGATGTACATGTTGATCAAGGTCATATAGGGACAAAACAGTTAATTCTAACCTTTGGGCAAACATTTTATTTTAAAAATATGTATAAGCACAACAGATTAACTTGTAGATCTTGTGAAACTTGCATTAAAAATAAATCAAGAATAGGTTGTTTTAAAGCACCTTTATCTCAACTTGGTCCAGCAAAGGAACCTCTGGAAATAGTGTCCCTCGACACAATAGGAGGTTTCAAAGGTAATAAAAGTAAAAAGAAATATCTACATTTGGCGGTGGATCATTTTACAAAATTTGCTTACGTAATAACTTCAAAAACTCAAGTTGCAAAGGATTTTATAAATTTAATTAAGAAAGTAGAAAATGATGGAAGTATTAAATTGGTGTTAACAGATCAATATCCTGGTATAAATTCAGCACAGTTTAAGCAATATTTAAATAAAAAGGAGATAGCATTGGTGTTTACAGCAGTGGATTGTGCGTTTTCTAATGGATTAAATGAAAGGACAAATCAGACTTTGGTAAACAGAATACGATGTAAAATTTACGAGAATAGAAATAAATCATGGCCTCAGGTAGCAGAGGAATGTGTAAAGGATTATAACAATACAATTCACAGTTCAACTACATTTATTCCTAATTATTTGCTGACAGGACTAAACAACTCATTCTTACCCGATGAATTAAATGACAACAATTTGACAAATTTGGAAGACTGTAGAAAAATAGCTTTTAGGAAATCAAAAGAAATTCACAATGAAAATAAAGAATATTATGATAAGAATGTAAAACAGATAGATTATAAGGTAGGAGATTTAGTTTATGTACAAAGCGCTAATAAATTAAATAAAGATAAACTAGATCCAATTAGAGTAGGTCCTTTTAAAATCAAAGAGAAAATTTCTGATGTAATGTTTTTGTTAGATAGTAGATTTAGAAAAAATGAATCAAATATTTTTCATGCTAGTAAGCTTGTTCCTTACTCCGATGGAGTGCACCTTCGGTCATTGAATGGGGGGATGTAAGCTTGTAGTTTACCAAGCTTGGCTTTGTCACTTGTTGACATGTGAGTGAGAACCAGTATGTAATAAGACTCCGAGCCGTTAGGATCGTTATAAGCGAGGTTATTGAAATTGATGTACTAAAGGTTTGCTATCGGCAATTATATAGATTCAGGTTAATCTTAAGTTTATACGTTTACTGTAATATTTTTAGCCTTTACTAATTTATACATATTGTTAATATTACAGTTGTTTATACTACACCATACAAGTGTTGATTTCTAACCCAAAACTCCACTCCAGTGAATTTCCTTGAGTTGGTCTTACATATATTCTATTTAAAACCTTCATAACTAACCTTAATTTTTCAAAAATTCTTGAAAAATACCACTAAACTTGTTTGTCTTTAACTCCCGTTTAATTTATCTCAAATCATGAAAGCAAATTTTTTTTCCTATATAAAATGTTTGACGTTTTGGTTAATACTAATGAGAACAAACAAATATCAGCTGTTGTATGCAACGAATATTGCTACGAATAGGACGTTACAAAAATCGAACAAAGCTCCTTGCTCTATACACGCATTTTATTATACTAAATTTCATCCATATTAAAATTGTTGAATTTTAGTACAATAGCAATCCGACACTATTATACGTCACCCCGGCTCTTCACGCACGAATGATCGTGATTATCAATTTGCGGAGACATTTCGGTATATATAAAAACATGGTAATTGGACGAATTATAACTTGGTAGGCTTTTCGCAGGCTAAATTATGCGCCTCGTGTGTAACCATATAGCTGAGCCGTAATCAACGTGTGCATATAAAGTGAAAACTTTAGGGAACTAAAATTAACGCAAAAAAATAAAAAGTAAATAAGAAAAGAAGAATCTATGACGGCAAGAGGAATCCAAAGAGCATGACGCATTCCTAGATCTCCTGATCAACAGCGACTTTTCGTGTCTCTTTCTTTCTTTCTTATCTCGTTCTGATTCTTCCTCACTTTTCTCTATTGTTGTTATCTTTTCCTTCCTTCCTTGTGTGTCCTCTTCTGTCTTTTCGCTTTCAAATTTCTCTATTCTTTTTCTCAATTCTCTAATTTCCTCGTCCTTCATCTTGAGCTCTTTCCACCATTTCTCTTTTCCTCTTCTTTCCTCCTTGCCCTTTTCTAGCATCCAGATTTCCAGCTCCCGTATCCTTTATAAAGCCCATTCGAGTCTCTCCTCCAGTTTTTTGTTTCACTCATCTTCCTTTTTACGTATTTCCTCTTTGTTTTATTTTTCCCTCTTTAATTTGTCTGTTTCTCAGCTTTCTAACCTGTCTATTTTCTCTTAGCCTCATGTTGCCACCTCCCCTCTTTTGCGCGTTCATAAATTGCTTTTGCTTGACCCACCAGCTCCGCTCCTTGCGTTTCGTTTTCCTTTTCTTCTTCGTTCCGTTCCGCTCTTTTTCTTATCCATTTTATTTGTAGTAGTTTCCCTAGATTCTTCTGTCATCCATTCATCTTCTCTTGCCATGTTCCTTCCGTTTTTGTATTTTCGCACTCTTTTTCCTCCTATCCGCATTCTTTTTATCATTTCTCTTCCTTTCTCGTTTGTTATCACGTAATCTATCATAGTGCAAACATTTCCTCCTAGATATGTCCATTCTTCCTTCCAATATCCTTCTATATCTCCGTTTATTATATGCATTCCTATTTCCTATAGTTTCTCGATCATGTATTTTCCTTCATCAAGAGGTCAGGAGGCGAAAAGAGCAGTCATCTAACAGCGTGATCGTCGTCACTGGCCTGCACTACACCCGCGAAACCTCGCTGCACCTCCTCGCCTACTCAGTCGTGATCGCGCTTGACCCCACGATCCTCAGAAGGGATATAGCATCAGTCAGGGGAAGGCTTGCAACGACGACAGGGAGCGGGCCACCGTCATCAACACCGACGCTGAACTGGATGCTTTTTAAGACCGGCTCCCTCTCACTGCCGACATCGCTCTACACTGAGGCTCAAACACAAACATATCATCTCACCACACCCACCATCAAGCTCATCTGCCACGTTTTCACCCGGCTCTGAGGCGTCTCTGTCCGAGGATCTACGAGTCTGTCATTTCAATGCGAACTCGCTTACGGGTTACATTGAGATGATCAGGCTCTTTTTATCCACTCGCTCTCCATTCCACGTAATAGCTGTTACTGAGACCTGGTTGATCGAAAAGGTAACGTCCATCCCTTCACTGGACGACTACGTACTTTACAGACGCGACAGAAACAGAAACGGAGGAGGTGTGGCCCTCTACATACATATATCACTGACGGCTAGCGTTATCTCATCATCTGACGGTGAATGGTTTGGCAGGCCGGGTAAGCCTGAATACCTTTTCTGTAAGGTATCGGCAAAGGGAATCTCTCCGATCTTCGTGGGAGTTGTGTATCGTCCTCCTCACGCTCCATTCTTTCAAGGCTCTAACTTTATAGACCAGCTAACTACCCACATGCACAATTACTCAACGAAGGTCATAATGGGAGATTTCAACTCTGATCAGCTTTCATCATCTGAAGATGCCAGTTTCATCAGGGCCTTCATTGATGAAAATTTCCTTTCTTCTATCCCATATGGTGCCACGTACCATAAACAGGGCTCTGATACCTGGCTTGACTTGTGTCTGATCGACGAGCAGAATCGCCTGCTGTCACACTGGAAGACAGACTCACCTTTCATCAACGGACATGACCTTATCAGGGCCACTCTCGACATACAGATTCCACGACACGTACCTAGCACATACTCCTACCGTAACTTTAAAGGAATCTGCACCGAGAAGCTAAGGGACTTTCTTAGCGCATGTGACTGGTCATCTCTCACCCTATCATCACTTGACGAATGCATCTCTACACTTAACGCTAACCTTACTAACGCCATTAATCAACTCGCCCCATCACGGACTGTAACACCTAAAAAACAGCGTCACCCGTGGTTCTCCACGGCTCTTCGTGACCTTGTATCCGAGAGGGATAGACTATACAGGCGTTTCAGGAACGCCAGGCTTGATTCAGATCTCCGCTTATACAGACAAGCTAGGGACTATACTCTATGCCTGTTAACCTTGACTGATATCGCCGAGATCCGGAGAGAGCTGGAGAAACTTGGAATTTCCGCCACTAAGGCCCCATTACCACCTCGTTTTAGCACAGATGAGCTCAACAAGCATTTTAGCTCGATCTCCAATGATCCGCTATCGCCTGCTGTTGAGAATTATCTTCTAACCCTGGAAAGTCTTGACCTCCCGGAACATTTCGAGTTCAGCCCTATAACGGAATCGGACGTATTGAGTGCAGTGTCGCACTTCGACACCCAGACGAGGGGATGCGACGGCATCCCCCAGGTTGTTATATTAAAAGCACTGCCAGTTCTCGCTCCTGTATTATGTCACATCTTCAACCTGTCTCTGAGCGAGGCCCGGTTCCCATCTGCCTGGAAATTGTCACTGGTGCGTGCACTCAACAAAATCAGTTCAACAACAACCCTGACTGACTACCGCCCGATTTCACTTCTTTGCTTTCTCTCCAAAGCCCTGGAGTGGCTGGTGCACAAGCAGGTCTCGCAATACCTTGAATCAAGGCTCTTACTAGACAATTATCAGACAGGCTTCGGCACCGGCCACAGCACTCAGTCTGGCCTAATTAAGCTAACTGACGATGTCAGGGTCGGGATAAACAAAAAGAAAGTGACGCTCCTTCTGCTCTTTGATTTTAGCAAGGCGTTTGATACTGTGTGCTACGTCCGGCTCCTGAGGAGCACATCTTGCCTTACAGGCGTGAGCTACAATGGCTTACCACCGCCGGACGTAGGAAATACTTCATGGCCTGTTTTCTAAGAAAACTGTTCAACACCTCGATACCTACTTATCTATTAGCCTACTTTGATTTCCACGTCGCGCTCAGACCTGTGAGGGGTGAGGTGACTCCACTGGACATCCCGACCTTCAAAGATGAGACGCTGAAGAATTCATTTTTTATCAGAGCCTCCTACCTCTGGAATAGCCTTCCATCTCAACTTCGCAACACACTATCCATATCACACTTTAAAATAGCAGCTAAACATTACTTCTTTAATCTTAAAAATACATAAACATCACTCAAACATACACACATTCACTCTCATCTCATTTCACCTCATCCCATTTCACACTCTTCACTAGCACCCTTACACAATACACTATTACATAAAATTTCTTATTCTTTTTATAATATACTATAATTGTATATATACAACACAATGTAAAGCAGTAAAAACAATTAAATCTAAAATCTAAAAATCTCTCTTTCTCCATTCTAACCTTAATTATTACTGATTTTTATTTAATTCTTTCCTTTCTCTCCTTATTTTTAACTTACTTATATTTATTATTCAATCTGTTCAGCTTTCTTTCTTTCACCTTTCTATCGCTTTCCTTTATTTTGTCCTTAATCTATCCGCTGCTAATCGCCTTCACACCATTCACTCAAAAATATACGTCCACTCACCATGGCCATGTCCATAATTACTCATGTATGACAATAAAAAACAATAATATCTATTTGCTGTTAAAATGTTAAACCACTTCACGTTTTCGATATCGTACGCTTACGGGAGCAAAAATACTTTGATTAAGTTGAAATTTTGAGAAAAAATATATCTTTTGCTTACCTTGGCTAAAGTTTTTGCAGCTTATTAAACCAATTAGTTTAAAAGGTATTAAGATTCAAATTTTTCTTTTACACTGTATACACTGTATAACTGAAAATAACTATTTTTTTTAAATCTTACAACTCGCTAACTAAAGTTCTAACTGTTTTGAGAAAATTTATGATTTATAAGGTTATGAGAATCCTATGGTATTTAAATGATTGCTGTTTAAATTTTTTCTATTAATAATTAGGTTTGAAAGTATTTTAAAAATCATTAATATAATGTATATTTAAAGAATATTTTATCTATTGGAACTATACATTTTGTTTGAGAAATCTACGTGGCAAAGAATTGTCAGCGGTTTTTTTTAAGATAAAATATAAGCATAAATGTATATATTTATAACTATTATTCATAGAATATAAATTTTCATAAGTATTTTTCATGAATAATTTGAAATGTTACTGTATACTGAAATGAGTCGACTTATTATTTCTAATCCTAATTCTACGAATTAAATCTTGTGTCAACTTACGTCAATATATTTTGGATTTACTAGCAAAACCAATGGATTTCTATGGTTGATTAATAGTTTTTGAGATAAATAGTGATTATCATCTTCTAAAACTGAACTGGGTAATGTTTAAAAAGTTTCCATTATGATTTTGAAATTAATATTCATCGTATTTCAATATGTATAATGGCGTATGACTTTTTCTGTTTTCCTACAAATTAAGTTAACGTTATCCGATGGATAGATCAATTTATTTCCTCGGTTTTTCTGGAGTGTAAATATTGATTTGATATCCTTGTCCTTATCGTCACGTGCATTTAGTATTCTCCAACTTTTTGACAGTAAATTTTTACTACCATTGCGTATCTTTACTGACCCAGCTATATGCTTCGCACTCTTCTAAATATAATCGGAACATATCCAGCCTTCAGTTGGGCATAAACCCGATGTGGTTTGTAAAAAGTCAGTTGTTTTGATAAAAGGTTCTTTTAATGTACGTCCAGCTGTGTTTCATCTAAAGGCGAACAATTTGCAGACGGCTATATAGAAATATTATTATATCCGCCCATTCTTCTTATAGCAAAGAAAAACATTTCTAAGTGGTCTAGAGATAATTTATAACTTAAAAAATAATCAACAATATTATTTTCTAACCAATATTTCGTAAGATTATACAAATTTGTCAAACAAATCATAAATCCAAGAAACGAGGCAACACTTACGTTGAATAAGTTCGTGTAAATCTGTATTACAAATAAGCTACTCTACTTAGATGTTTGCAGTTTGTAAACGCACCGTTGCAGTTGCGAAAGATTTACTTGCATTATATTGTGGTCACTTACCACGATACAAACATTGCTTGTTGCAATCTTATAAATAAATTTCATTGATAAGTATAAACACTTCTTATATTAATGAGTATCTTATACCTAATCACTTACAAGATCTTGCATGAGACTTTAATTCACTAATAATTGTTTCATGTTTTAAATGAGTTTTTTGACTCTATTATAAGGGGAAAAAATGTCGAATGTGATGAGTTGTGTTTTATTTATTTTTAAAAGCAGTATCGATCGAAATTTCGCGGTTCGACTTCAGCTCCCGGCGAGTTATATAAAAAATTATATATACTTACCAATTAACGCTTGGAAAAATCTACTTTTCAATATTCTAATAAATCTTTCTATTTCAATTAAAAGCTGTTTTTCTGGAGATTTAGTCAATCTTGAGTAATAGTCACTGAGCAGTTCCAACGCCCTGTGTGTTTCTGAAAAATATATTATTTCATTTTAATAATTTTTTGACATCAGATTTTTATTTTTTTTATTACATATGTATCTATGCCTAATGAAGAACCATCAGGTTACCTTATTAGCTCTTATTAGCTCATTATCAGCAAACGATTCAATTGAGGAAATTAAGTCGAAGAATATTTGTAAGATACTAATGCGATGATTTTTTCATAACACATGCATCGAAAACACGCTTTTCGCCTACGAAAAAGTGGAGCAAAAGTCGTGTTTTTCAAGCCTAGGTTTTTTCCCGGGGGGCGAAAGTAGACAGCAGTTTTGCCTTCAATATTTTCAAAATTTTTTTAATTTTGCCTTTTCAGACAGGCTAAAAAGAGCGCTAAGATGCCCTAGAGCATCAATGAGTACTTACTAGAATAACTCAACTAACGTCGCCCCCATTAGCCAAAGAGGGGAACTGCGATCACCAGTGTGCGATAGACAATACTACTGAATGAGGCTTGTTAACTAACCTCGTTGGCTTCTTCGTTAAAGCTTGAAATGTTCATACGTTCCTTATCCACGAAGGTGATTAAGCCGTCTGCTTCCTGCAGCATCGTCCGTTCGTCTACTTCGTACAGCATCGATCGGTCATCCTCTGAACAGACATAACCTCATTACCTCCATTCTACCGCATCAGGAGTCTAAGCTCATTTCAGTAACATACATTTCTCAGCATCGGTCTAAGGAGCACTTATAGGTACTCAACCCTAGCTTCTACGTTCCTCTGCATCGGGCAGGAGAAGTAGAAGCTCAACTCTGTTACCTACGTTTCTCTGCATCAGTACGAGGAGCGTTTTGTATTTATGACTTAGTATCCTTCGTCTAGCAACATTTTACTCGGTTGTTTCGCTTTGTCTCTCCCTTATTTTCTCTTCGTCATTTATAACCTTTTAAAAAATGGCCTTTGCTCAGTTGCTTACTGCGCACCCACCATCCTCTGATGTCAACATAGCTGTCATCATTGACTCAGGGGTCATCCTAGTTTGAAGGTAACGATCAAGTTCTTCTCGTTTCATCTTGTATCGCAAACAGTCACAGAAGACAAGCTCCGCATCTCCATTTGCTTCCAAACATACTGGGCAATTTGGATTAGCCTCCAAACTACTTTTTGAGTATTGTCACCACGCCGGCTATCTTCGTATATACTCTTTTGTTTTGTTGCTAGAAGTTCAATAGGTGGCATACTTGAGATTACGCACACTGCATCTTCTGATACTGTTCGGGAAGCAGAAGTGACCCGCAATGCACTTTTACTATGAACTGTTGATAGCTTTCGTGCGTAGGATTTTACCAACATAGCGTCCGTCCATATTGGGCCACCGTATAACATAATTGATGTAGTTACGCTGGTTAGAAGTAACTTTTGACCCTGCGTTGGTCCACCCATATTTGGCTTAGTCGCGATAGTGCAGCACCAACTTTTGCTGCCTTATTGCTCACCCTCTCGAGATGCTGCTTAAACGTTAGTCTGGCCTCCATGGTGATTCTCAGGTACTTTATGGTCGGCTAAAAATTTATTTTGTGTCTGTCCACTGTCAGTGTTATTGTCTTTATTTTCTTCTGACTGGATATAAGGATAGCCTTCGTTTTATGGCTAGCAAGCTGAAGTCCAGTCTGCTTTAGCCAATTGTGGATAACACCTACTACCTCGTTAGCGATTTCCGTCACCTCTTAATTTTGCTTTGCTACTACCACTACTGCAATGTCATCTGCAAATCTAACAACCGTTGCCCCTTCCTGTAGCTCTAGCCTTAGTACTCCATCGTACGTGATGTTCCATAATAATGGACCAAGCACTGACCCTCGTGAGACCCCTCCGGTTACTTAATAGGTTTTGGTTCCATTCTCTGTGTCATACAATAGGTATCTTGTTTTTAGATAGTCAGACATAATTCTTTTTATATATGCAGGTACCTCTATTTTTCGTAGTGCCTCGTGTATCTTGCCCCAGCTGGCTAAGTTAAATGCATTTTTAACATACAGTGTAATAATTGTACGGTACTTCTAGGCTTCTCCTTCCCATCTTTTTCCTTCTATTGCAGTTTTAGCCATGTCGACTACTAAGCTTACGGCGTCAAGCGTCGAGCGTTTTTACTTAAAACTGTATTAATATTTTGCTAGTCCACTTGATTTTTCAATGATTTGTTCCATTATAACGCTGATAATGAGTTTTAAAATCTTGCCCGGAGTGTCCAGCACGCAGAGAAGTCTGTATGAGGCAGCTTTTCCAGGTAGCTTATTACTTTTTGGTTGTACTACCAGACATTGGTTTTTCCAGATCCTAGGAAACGTCCCTTCTTTGAGACATGAATTGTACGGGTCCACAAATACATCAGGCTGTGTCTGGATAGTCTGTTTTAATCCAATATTGGGTACGCTATCCAGGCCTAGAGCCTTGTTTTTCCCAACCCCTTGTGCATGCAGCTAGTGGTTCCTTTGTGGTGATTGTTAGAATGATTTCGTTATTTGCGTTCGCTCTAGGGATAGCTGTTACTTCCAGTTGAAGGGGAACCAGCGTAGTCACAATACGACCCAGTGATTCCAGGCTTTTAGGAGGGGAAATATAATCTTTCTTTATCTTCTGCATTACTACTTGGTATAGTCGCCCTCGGGAGTATAGCTCGTCCTGTAACTCTTTAAGGCACCGACGTTTGTTTTTTCGGATTTCGCTTTCTTCCTAAGAAAGCTTCGTGATAGTGATTTTTAGAGTTAGTCTAAAAACATATTGGAAGTGTGTTTTGAAGTATTTTAAGTCAAAAAACCGCTGTTAATTCTTTGGCACGTAGCTTCCTTCAACATTATGTATTGCTTAATATCAGAATTGTTTTTACTTCATAGATAATTCTATCAAGTTTTTTTTTTTTTTTTGTTTGATGGGTACAATTATTTCGAATCAATTACATATATATACAGGGTGTTTCATTTTAATCCGACCACGACAAAAAACCATGGAAAACTAATTTTAACGAAAAATGAACTTAACAAAAGTTGAAGGGGGTACAGGGGGCCATCGAATGATACAAACATCTAAGACCTTGAACTCGATTTTCAAGGTCATTTGAGGGTAATTGTGATTTTTTTAAATAGGAATCGCTAATTTTGACCTCGGAATACGAAGCAGCGGAAAAAATTACGTCGGAAATGACATTTTAAGATTGCCTTAGTCACCTTGAGAAGGTTAATTCAAGGTCAAATAAGAAGTATCAGCCTAAG
>QLSS01001224.1:0-13189 GCA_024372645.1 Trichomalopsis sarcophagae
GAGAGAGAGAGAGAGAGAGAGAGTGAGAGAGAGAGAGAGAGGGGGGGAGAGAGAGTATTATGTGTGTCCGTATTGGTGAGTGCTACAGTATACGGCGTGCGCTATAGAATATAATATTAATACTTGTTACTTTCATTTTACACTTCAATACAACATCCTTTCCATTATATACCTTCATAAAACTCAGCTTCTATGTTACAAAACGAAAAATATTTATTTACTTTACTTTATATAAACTTCTTTTAATAACCATAAATTTCAATGTTTCACATCTGCCAGGCGTCCCGTGACGGCTCACCTTTTTTTGGAAACAGCCTATTAATAAGAATTGTATGATCATCATTCATACATTTTTCGTTAATACTATCAAAGATTCGTATTACATTGTCTTTGTACCACTAATAAATCTAGTGTCTGTTTGTACTTAAGCCAAACTAAATAGGTTGAATATTAGAGAACCTCTGAAAATTAATTGCAGATTGTAGAAGAATAATCAACTTAAATTTTAAAATGTTGTTGAATTCAACTTTTAGAATGAGAATAATTTCCAATTTCTTTTAAATTTTTTATAAATTGTCGTTCAACAGCAAATAATCTATTTTTAATTTTTATTTTCATCAGGGGACTCTGCACTGATTCATTGGTTTAAGTGATTTGCAGCATACATTTTTTATTTCTTTTTTAAACAAATTCACATATACAGTGACGAGTTACCGCAGAAAACTATAAAATTCAAATAAATAATAAGATCACGTGAATGTTCTTGCTAATGATAAATAACTATATACATAAATAACTTTTTTGATAATATCAAAAGTTCACGTTGTTTACTAGATATTTATGAGACATTATATTTTTCTATTCGTTTACTTTAATTTTAGCGTCTTAATTTTAAAGATAATCAGTGATTGAGAATAATCAATTTAACTAGAAAAATTAAAATTCGAAAAATTCAAGCATAAAAAGCAAAAGTTAAATAACTGACATTGTAAAATCAGACAATTTATAAAACAAAAAAATTTGAATTAAAATATATAACGAGTTGACTAACGTGCTCTCGTTATGTCTCTCTCCTCCGAATAGATATGTGAATAACTATAATTCTGCATGTACATATCCATGTAAACATGTACTATATTTCAGCAGCAAGGTAAGTGAGAGAGTTCACACTTAAGCAGCTAGCAATACGGAGAGAGCCGCGCGCGTGTGTGAGTGTGTCGCGTGAGAGAGAGAGAGAGTGGGAGAAAGCCCGCATGCTCGAGCTGCCGCGCTCCGCTAAATAACTTTGCTTTCGGCTATTGTACGGTGCGGTCTAATTTTCCTAGAGAGATCCTGCGATTGCGATCCGTATCCGCGCCGGAGATCTGTACGTTATCTACGAGAGGTCGTGTCCTGTCGTGTCGCCGGGTACGATCTCGTTTAATTGTGAGACCCATCTGTGAGTTCCGCACGAGTAAAGCAGCTATCGCTGCTCGCCGTCCCGCTGCACTCATCTGCACGACCAAGGCCACGAGGCATCACCTGCGCTGCCCAGCGAGAGCCCTATTGTCCGTTTTCGCCATCCAGGTCGAGCCACGAGGCATCATCTGCGCCGCCCAGCGAGGGTCCAGTCCTCTAGCTTGTGTATTCGAGAAAAGCCACGAGGCACACGTTCGAGCGAGCCAGCGCGGAAGTATTTGTAAGTACCTACTCGTTTGCTGATCTCTCTCTCCGTAGTAAGCCTAGCTTTGTCTCTCTCTCGCTTGCGCTGCATTTGTTCGTAGGTTTACGATTACATAAAGCATAGTTCATCTTTTATCTATGTTGTTTGTTTCTCGCCTGACTCTCCGCTTTCCCCGCGTTCCCTTCTCTCGAAGACGCAAACGTCATATTCGCGATTAAGCTGCGCAGCATTAAAACTCACGACGCCGCCGCGGGCACACGTGCACGAGGACGTGCACGTACAGCATACTGTGCTACGGGCCAGGCTTCGAACAGCCTTCAAGAAGCCTGCAACGAGTTGCTCATTTGGATCGTCGTCAATTCCTCTCAAATACTTTATACACGGTTAGCAAACACCGTTATAAATATTAGAAAATATAAAATGACAAGAGTTTAGAGTATTTTTGTTTTTAATTTAGAATTTAAAATTTATTTTTTTGACTGTCATAGGTTTTTAATAATTTCAGTTTCGGACTTTTACCTTTTATTATAAATTGATACGTGATTTTCATGTATCAAATATTTACTATTTAAAATTTTTACTTCATTATTGTTAGAAATTGACATAAGAAAAAAAAATCTTAACAAAACTTGAATTTTATCACTATTGCAATATATATTTTAACCGAACGGCGTTAGGAGTGCAGGTTATCTGCATTGATCAGATGGGACACATCTTAATCTAGACAGAAACCAATATCATTGATGTACGACGCGAAAAACAGAGGACCCAAAACTGACCCCTATGAGACACTGGTGTTTAATGGTAGAAAAGTGAAGAGTTCATTGTTGTCTCCAATGACGGCTTTTCTCTTCCCGTAAGGTAAGATGCAAGCCATCGGATAACCTGCTAAAAAAATCCAAAAGAGAATAGCTTTTTGAGTGACCCTATTTTCGTCTTTATCAAGCCTGACATCATCAGTCAGCTTAATTAAGCTGGACTGTGTGTTGTGGCCAATGCGGAAGCCTGTTTGGAAGTTGTCAAGGTAAAGACTTGTTTTAAGATACGAAGAGACTTGATTGTGCACTAGCCGCTCCAGCTCCTTGGATAGAAAACGGAGTAGAAAGATCGGACGGTAGTCAGTCAAAGCTGTCAGAAGTCTGTCTTTGTTTAGGGATCGTACGAGTGACGACTTCCAGGAGGAGGGAAAGCGTGCCTTGCTCAGAGATAGGTTAAAGATTTGACATAATAGAGGAGCGAGTATTGGCAGTGCTTTAGAGATTACGACCTGTGGGATGCCATCGCTCCCCTAGGCCTAGGTATTGAAGTGTGATACAGCAGCCGACACATCAGACTTTGTAATAGCCCTGAAGATGAAATATTTGGGGAGGTCCAGACTCTCCAGGGTTCGTAGATACTCCTTAACAGATAAAGCTTGAAGGTCATTAGAGATGGAACCAAAGTGTTTGTTGAAAGCGTCTAAAGAGAACCGAGCAGGTGAAGGTGATTTAAAGGTGGTAATGCGATTATATAAAAGTATAGATCGCGAGGTAATCGACTTCTGCAAAAACGCCTGTAGAGTCTGTTCCGTTCAATCAAAAGGTCACGAAGAACCGTGGTGAACCACGGGTGACGTTTACGTTCTGTCGTCACAGTCTTCAATGGGGCGAGATAAGTTATAGCATTCGTTAAGTTAGCGTTAAAAATAAGAATGCATTTGTCAAGTAATAACGTGGTGAGAGATGACTAGTCACATGCGCTAAGAAAGTCCCTATGCTTTTTATCACAGATTTCTTTGTAGTTTCTGTAATCTGTGTTGCCATGATAAGGTCATGTCCGTTGATGAAATATGTGTCCATCTTCCAGTGGGACAGCAGGCAATCCTGCTCATCAATTATTAGTCTTGTCAGTGGTCGATTGCACCATATAGCACAGTAGTAAGATAGTTCTCATCAATGAAGGCCCTAATGAAATTGGCGTCTTTAGATGAAGAAAGTTGATCAGAATTAAAATCGCTCATAATGACCTTTGTAGAGTAATTGTGCATATGCGTTGTTAGCTGCTCAATGAAATTATATCCTTGGATAAAGGATGCATGCAGAGGGCGATACACAACCCCTACGAAAATCGGCGATACTCCTTTAGCTGAGATCTCACAGAACAGATACTCTGCCTTATCTGGCTTTCCCGATAAATTGCCGTCAGATGACGAGTAAACGCTGGCTGTCACTGAATGATGAATATAGAGGGCAACACTTATATGTGTAATTTACAATTGACGATTTACAATAATAGGCTTTTGTAGTTTATAAAACTGCAGAAAAGAAGTCACATATGCCGCTACAAATCTATTTGACTTACCCGGTAAGCCCTATAACTCGTATTTTAATATTATTGCATGATAATATATTAATTAGTTAAATAAAATGGTGCTAGTTAATAATCAATATGCTTGCTAGCAACGAAAAGTAAACCTAGTGGAAATAATTAGGTGTGCCAAAGTGTGCCAAAGGTGCCGAAGTGTGCCAAAGTGTGCCATACTGTGCCGAAGTGTTCAAATTTGGAAATTTGTTGCACTTTATGGCATACCTAGGCACATTTTGGCACACTTTGACACACTTTGACACACATGGGTTTTTTGGAAACAAACATTTCTTTTTTGACACAGTATGGCACAGTATAGCACAGTATGTCACGGTATGGCACAGTATGGCACGGCAAGACTTTGGCACACTATGGCACACTTTGGCACACTTTGGCACAAAATCCATTTCCACTAGGGAAATTAATTGAAAAGTCGTGGCTTCTTTACGGGTGACACAAAGAGCCTTGTTTAACTAAATTTTTTATGTTTTATTTAGGAAAGTAGATGATATGGCGTTATTAACTGAAATTACACACAACTTAAGGGGATGTCCTCGCTAAAGCTTCGCGTATTTTCAAACGTTTAGAAAAACAAAAAGTCCGATCAAAATTTTCTTTAGTAGAACAATTTATTAAACTTAACACTACGGCGCTATTCTGGTAACACTAACACTATTCTGGTTTTCACTGTAAGCTTTGTTTAAAAAGTCTTATGATAAATAAGATTTTAAGATTGGCGCTGTAATCGCGTGAGTACGCGTAAATATCTGTTCATATTTCCAAGATTTTAGAAAAACTAAACGTTTGATCAAAATTTCCCTTTGTAGAATGATTAATAAACTTAAACAATGTAATAGAAACACAGTGTTTCTAGCAACGACATCCCCTTAAAGGAAAAGACCCTTCGACATAAAAATACTTTTTATTTCTTAATAATATACACTGGAAATTAGTTAACAATTATGAAGTTAACGAAAATATTTTAACAATCTTGAAAGAAACGTACAAAGTTCGAAAGAAAAATTTGTTACATGACTTGCAATGCACAAACTGTGCGTTGCAAGTGAGAGTACAGCGGTGCTATGAGTGCGAGCGCCAAAAGCAATTCGTGTTTATTTGGCGTAATTAGAAAAATAAATAAATAAATTTTACGGATTTCGCTCCGATTACACGATTTCGATTTTTCGTTTTCTCCAATTTCACGTAATAATCAACGTCACAGCGACGCGCTTAGGCGTGCAAGTGTGTGAGTAGAAAGGTTGTATAACTGAAATACAATCTATGGGCTATCTGGAGTGAATGCGTAGAATAGGGAGCTGCCACGTAGTTGTTGAACAAACACGAAACGTCATCGGACGCAGAAGAAACACACTAATATGGCAAAGGGAATAGAAAAGGTCATCGAGAATTGGTGCTGGGGCATCGACGATGAAGAAATGGACGAACCCCTCGAGAGAAAAAGAAGGAGTAGGCGAGGTTACTGCTTCTCTTGAACCGTCGAGCGAGTAGTCTTTCCAAGGGAAGAGTCATGTGACTGAGGGCGTTGCCGATATCTCGCGTGAAACCTCAGGCGATTTTGATCGCATGATCGCACTGTTGTCCAGCGACGATATCGCCAAATGAAGACGAGTCGCGCTGGTGTGTACAAGTGGGCATCGGAGGGTTCAGAGTAAAAGCTCTCTACGACCCAGGCGCTGCTATGACCGTGATGAGGTCGTTAGGACTTCAGATCGCTAGCGCCTGTGGTCGACCTTTGCGACAACGCGATGGCCGTCAAGCACAGTATGCAAATGGTCAGACGTCGTCGATCGTGGGATTCGTGGACTTGCCATTCGACGTCGCGGGTGTACAATGCGACGTGACGGTGACCATCATGCCCGAAGCGACCAACGAATGTCTAGTTGGGACGAATTTCGGACGTCTATTCGGCGCAGTCTACGATCCAAATGAAAACGTCCTGTATCTGAAGAAGGAGCGAAAAATTCTCCAACTTTAGGTGGCTACAATAGCTACAGTATGGGCGATAGATATCGCCGCGGTTGATCTCGCATACGTCAATGACGATGAGCATGCTTAGATTCGCAGAATGCTGGACGGCATCCTGCCTAAATCCAACCGTACGATCGGACGGACGCAGTTAATTGAGCACGGGATAAACGTTGGATCGGCCAGGCCAATAAAACAGAAGTATTATCCCGTGTCACAAAAAATAGAGAAGGAGATGTACCAGTAAATCCGAGAGTTGCTTGCCTCTGACAGTGCTTGGTCAGAGTTGCTTGCATCTGACAGTGCTTGGTCAGAGTTGCTTGCCTCTGACAGTGCTTGGTCAGAGTTGCTTGCCTCTGACAGTGCTTGGTCAGAGTTTCTTGCCTCTGACAGTGCTTGGTCAAGCCCAGTAGTGATGGTACGCAAAGCGAACGGGCAATATCGTTTTTGCGTCGACTTCCGGAAAGTTAATGCGCTGTCAAAGGCTGACGCATATCCATTACCTAACATGGATGATATCCATCGTAAACTGCGAAATACAGCTGCTTTAAGAGTATTATCCTTGTTGTGATGTTTTTATAGTAGTATATACATTCTAGGGTTTTGGAATTGGTGATGGCCCAATATACGATGCTGCAGAATTCGTTTATAATGTCGGAAATATTGTCAGATAAACTCTTCGTATTTATATTGCCCCTATCAGGCTATTGTAAACTGAGTAGCTGCAGTCGGTACACCGGATACTGTGTAATAAAAAAATAACAAATATTAAAAGCCATAGGTGTCCGAATAAATATCAAGATTGTCTACAAATGCCACCTTGCGAACGTGATCAAGCGAGATGTAAATGCTCATACTGTGATACAAAGTTTCACAGTCAGGCTGATCTATTAAACCACTTAAAACCGTGCTCCTTTGACAAAAGCAACACGGTATGTGAGAGCATTGAAATTTCTAAAAGCTGTAAAACTATTAGAAGTAACGATACGAATCAACATGATTGCGATATTATATTTTATAAGGTTTGTAAGTGAAAAAAACGGTTGGACATCTTTCAGCCAAACAAGTAGAAAACACGTATTAGATTGATTCTACGACTTTGAGACGCACACGGAGAAAACAAACTTAAATATATTGCGTGAACGCGCTAAGAAATAATACCTGAACTTAAACAAATGCTTTTTTTTGAACGAAATAGACAGCAAGTGAGATATACGAAAAACGTCTGGGCGCTCATTGTACAAAAATCGCAAGCGACCCATCGAAAAATCTTATAAACCTCATGAAAAATATACACGACAATGGCGACCACGCATAAGGCTCATAGGATTTTGTGATGGGCCGCTTGCGATTTTTATATGCACTGCGTCCTTGCTGCTATTGCTAGTTCGTTCTCTCCGTGTAGTATAGCAAGTATGTAACATTATTAGCTATGTAAAAGTTCTTTGCATGGTTCCTACTGGTGTGGCTATGTCTGATGGTATACAATAAACAGAGATTCTTCTGACATAAAAAGGGGATATAGGCCTAATGACCAGTACGAAAAAACAATTGCAATGTCGGAAAAAATTAAATGACATGGGTGTAAACTCATTAAAAAATGGGATTGTGATTTTTATCGCGAGTATAGCTAAAACGAAAGAATGATGACGTATATAAAGATGATAACAAAGGATTGGCATACGCCGCTTAAACCGCAACACGCATTTTTTGGAGGTTGGACAGGCAATACTGTAAAATCATACGATACTAAAGTTAACGAAAAAATTAAATATGTAGATTGCTATATCCGTACATTTGTATATACGGGCGTTATCTGGTTGGCCATCCTGAGCTGTATATTGGAGGAGGTATGTGCAAGCGTTTAGTTGGCCCTGAGAATGACATAAGTGGTATGGATGGTTTTTTAATGTATGAGATGATACCACTAAGAAACCTTTACCATCCTATTTTAACTGTAAGAATGCGTAACACACTGTTATACCTACTATTTTACTTGTGTCTCAAGTCGATGTGTCAGCAAGACTGTAATAATAAAGATGTTCATAAACGTGTCCTTGTCAGAACTTGGGTGGCTGATGAGTTAAAAAACGCCATAGAGTACGGTTAGATAATAATACTAGATAATAATCGGATAGCGTTCAATGCTAGATTAAGGTCTCTGGGAAAACTATGCTTTAACTCATTGTGGGGGAAGTTTGATCAGCGTGAAATCATGACAAAAACGAAAATAGTGTCCGACCGGCAGAAATTATTTAAATTTTCAATTAACCCAAAGATATTTGTCAACTTTGTTTTATTAATCGATGATGACATGCTTTACGTTAGTTGGTTTTATAATGATTATGTTAAAGCTGAATCATCGCCAATGTATAACAGCAGCATTAGCTCAGAATCCACACTACCATATCAGTGGAAAGTATCTTGATATACTGAAAGTGTTGTGTTATCATCTTGACACGGTGCAACGTACAGCTCTTCTACGCCAAGCCTGTGATTAGCCTTAGCAAGTGTGTACTTAATATTCTACGTCAAAAAGTGCTGCTAAGTAGACGTAATTACATAAACACTCACCACTAATGCGAAAAATTGTAGCTCTAAGACAGACAATAGAAACGGGTAAGAGACTTTTGATTAAAGCACAATGTATCATACCGATGTCGAGCGTCCGACGTCCGACGCGAGCAACCTGAATTTAAATTCGATGCATGTATGGAATTTAAAAATTTGTTCTTATGTGTGTATATGTTTTTACCGCCGCGGCAGCCTGCATTCGAATTTCTTACCGATTTGATCCTAGTATTATAATTTATTACTTTATGGATCATTCATTAATTGTTAAAGTATACGTATAGAAAGAGTTTAAATAAATACATGAATTTTTTCTTTCTTCAACTATATCAATGTAGAATTAAGACTTATCCAACTTATAAGAATTTTTTAAATAAGATTTTTTAATATTTTTATCTTTGACAGTTGCGAAATAAATACTTTTATAATCTATTATTCTATTCTTTCTAAATTGATAAAGGAGAAAGGATGTGAAGATGGAATGGGTTAAATAAGAAAAATCATATTTCAAAGAAACTTATTTTTATTCAAAGTTACTTATATCAGCCCAGCACACATACATGCGCACACAGCGCACGTACACACACACATACACGCCCGACGAGGCGAGTATCGAGGCGCCAGGAGCCGCACGCATCAGAGCATCAGAGTAGGGAAAGGTAAGAGAGAGAGAGAGAGAGAGAGAGAGAGAGAGGGGCACAAATACAGAGAGTAGAGCACTAAGAGAGAGAGTAGCGCACTAAGAGAGAGAGAGAGAGAGAGCTCTACAGTGCCAACAGCAGAGCAAGAGAGAGAGAAGTGCGTCTCGAGCTAACCTTACCCGAAGGGCCCGAGTCGACCGATGAGCCGAGCGAGAGATAAGATTCGGCGGCTTTTACCGTTCGGCTGCGAAAGCGAAGGCACGTGACCGGCTTCTCTTGCGAGAGCCGGCCGATACATCCAAGGAGGCGTCGGAAGAGGCCGACGAGACTCCGAGCCACGAATGGGTCCCGGACGAGATACAGCCCGAGGGACCAGCTAAAGGCAGTAAGGCGAGAGGTCATCACCGATCGAGCCGAGAGGAGGAGATACTCCGGGCGACCAGCACGGCAGCGCTACGGCGAGCAGCGAGGCCCACGCATCTTCGTCAAGAGCAGCGCAGCGACCATCACGAGCGTCTACCGTGAGTTGTTACGTGTCGGCAATCAGCCCACATGTATCTCTCTCTCTCTCTCTCTAGACCAGTGCCGAATGCACTCCGTGCGATAAGCACAGTAGATAGATTAGGATAGTCGCGCAGAGAAACCGTATTCGAGCTACAGCCGATCTCGATGATCGCCTTGTCTATATCTCATACACAAATACACGCGACAGTAAAGTTGTAGTACATTGGAGCAATCCGAATATCATGTTAATATTCAGTTAATTAATGTTAAAGGGCAAAGTCAGCCCTATCGTGATTGTTAATTAACTACGAGAGTTGTCAATCGCATGCCAACCCCTTTTTCCAACCATCTTACAGTAGCCAAGCAGAAAAGGATCCCGCCACTCTACGCGGTCCGCACAAGCGGAGATAGCTGAGCTGTCGAGGCAGATCCTTCGTCGTCGATAGACGATTCTTTTGTCGACGCGGTAGTTTCGCGTGCTTGCCCCCTTTGCTTGGCAGGGCAATTAGTTGTTCAGCTGTACCGGCGAAACCGCCACGTCACAAAGTGATACAAACAAGTAAATGTAGTAATGAGTAATGTTTTACCCTTATATAATGACTCATTGCGCCTTTATTCAAACTATAAACTTATATTTAAAATACTAAAGTTGTAAGAAGTCTTTTACAAAAAGTAATAAAAAATGATAAATAAATAAAGCAAATACATAGATAGAATCTTAAAAATGGATGAGTATATACTATAGTCTAGTTACACAGTAGATAAATAAAAATCTTAAAGAATAATCGCAGTAATTATATAAATTATACTTAACATACATAGAATCTTAAAAATTATTAAGCTTATAAAAATGGATGTACACATGTACTATATATAGTCTAGTCAAACAGTATACATGAAAATTCTTGAAAAATCGCAGTTATTTAAATAAAATCAACTTACATATTAGTATTAAAAATGATTAAACGTACTAAAGAGCTTAAGTCAATTATGTAATACGAAAAGAAAATTGAAATTGAAAAAAAAATAAAAAAAAAATTATTGTAGCAAATGATTTCATACAAATTCAATCAAACAACCTCCCAAAGATTTTAAATAAACCTCTCTCTTTGCTAACTCATCTTGGAAGTTGGCATACGCCTCATCATTTTCTGTTAGTAGAGTATTAACTTTTGTCGGAAGAAATACATTGAAATATTCATCTAACTCCAACATGATTTTCATCCCGTAGCGGGTTGGAAGTTTTTTCATTTTGGTAATTTTATACATTTTGTTGTGCTCCAAATCCCGAATTCGCCTCGTTGGTAGGAAAGATGGAGTTTTGGCTGCAAGATTAATTAGGTACATAGTGCATGAAAACATTAAAAAATAATAAAAATCTGTATTAACAAAACTGATGAGTATAAAATACTATGGAAATACTTGCCTAATTTTCGTCAGTTGAAGAATCTGATGATGATGAAGGTCGTAGAGTGTCAGTAACCAGATGTGAAATCAGGACCAGTCTAGTTATCCAACGTTGAATCGCCTGTACGTTTTGTACAGCACAATTATTTTGCCAACCCTCTGGATGATATTTGCAGACAATCGGTCGTCTAAAACGATCTGAGCTTAAGGATGGGCAGCCAGCATTCTCAAGATTCTTGATCTTCTCGAAGTAGGACTGTAGCCACTTTACCTTCTGTTCACACTTTACCCAAATGGTGAGTGAGTTACCCTCAGCTAATTCCTTTATTTTTTGTACTACAGCATCAATTTTATAATAGGATACAATACCGTCTGACCAATTTAGGCCATGAAAATAATGCTGTAGGTACAAGTTTTCAGATTTAGATTTAGAAGGTAACAAACTCCAATCATAAGGAGGCTTGAAAAGAGCTACTTTCGAAACAGGAGACTCTTCATAAGGATCGATGTAGGCCAGTTCTTTCAAGATGAAATCTCCCTCAACGCCTTTGAAACCCTATACATCAATCATAAGTTCCATTTCTATAAAGAATAATGAATATAATAGAGAATGAATGAAGAATATTTAAGTGCATGGAAGTGAAAAAATTTCATAAGTGTAGAAGTATAAAGGGTACTTTAAAAAAAGGCATATTATATAAGTATATTATGAAAATCTATAAGTCTCAATGTGAACAAATTTTACAAGTGTAGAAGTATAAGTGTTACTTTGAAATAATACATACTATATGAGTATATTACAAGAGTATTGAAACGAGTATTCCAACAAATGAGCAGTGAATGACCGGCCCTTCGTCCCACGTTCCTCTTAAAGACTGAATTATCGATTTCTAGATCTTCCCCACTCCCTACGGCTACATCGCTCCTCTCCGCGATCATCGCCGCCGCCGCCACCGCCGCCTCCTACTCTCACAATCGCAGTACTGCGCGGACGCTAAATCGCCCGCTCTCTTCTCTTTCTCCCACTCTCTCTCGATCTCTCTCTCTCTTTCTCTCTCGGTCTATCTCTCTCTATCTCCGCATCACGCTCTCTCTCTCTTTCTCCTGTTCCGCACTCTCCTACCTTGCTCGTACATGTAACCGCACCGCTCTGTGCGAAATCGTCATTACCTCCTACTTTAGCGTATTCTATCCCTCACGTATAAATAGGGGCTCGCGATGTGATGTAGACTTTCAGTATTTCGATGTGCACTATACGCTGCATCTCATGTAAAAATTTTATGATAGCCGCACCTCGAGCAACACATTATCAGACTTGTAATTATTTCTCAATTTCATTAATAATTCTAATATCGACTTCTTTTATACTTATTATTATCACATATCTATTCTTATACGCTTCCCATACAGCATGAAAGCTTTTGGAAAGCTTTAAGGAAGCTTCCTTGAAAGTGTTGGTATCTTAAAAGAAGCTTCCGTGTAATCTTCTCGGAAGCTGAGAATGCCCGCTTCAAATCCATGTCAGAAAGCTTTTCAACAACATTACTGTTTGATTCCGTGGACTACGTTTGTAAGCTTTCTTGGAAGATTGTAAAAACGTTGATAAAAGCTTCTGGAAGATTCCAGTAAGTTTCCAATATGTTTCAAAATTGTTGGAAAATTTAGATAACCTTCTATTAAGGTTTCAGCAAGATTTTTGGAATCTTTCCGAAAGAATTTGTGGAATCTTTCCAGATACTTCAAATGTCCGCTGCAAATTAATATCAGAAAGATTTCAAGATACTCGACTAATTCATCTTGTAAGATATCTGAAGAAAACGTAGGAAGCAATGACTTGTTGCTTTTGTAGTATATTGAATAATAGAACTATTAGGTAGACAAATGCACCTATAAAATTTGTATATGTAACTGTACAAAAAAAAAACACGTAGATAGAATAGATTTATTCAATAAAAAATGAAATAAGTTTATGAAAATATATATTATAGAGAGAAAAAAACGCTACATAGCTGTTACTACTTAACCTGCACATATCTACCTATATTATATAGTTGTTAGGGAGATACTCCCCCCC
>QLSS01001225.1:0-13184 GCA_024372645.1 Trichomalopsis sarcophagae
CGCACACGAATCCTCCAAAATGGCGTCGGCGTCGCTTTAACGGACACGGCGTCCCTCAAAATGGCGTACGACCATTAGTCTCTTGAGATAGAATTGCCTTCCTCCAGTCGTCCCAGTAGTCGTGCTGAAAAACGCGAAAACCGACAGAACGTATCGATAGATCCGTGATTAACGACGCTACTAATGGGCACTAGGCATGAGTAATTGGATTTGCGGTGCGAACGTATTACGTTGCGAAGTGACTACGGGCAATCGACTACTTTATTCGTGAGGATTGGTTACGAGAGGATTGATCATCACTACGCACCTGATTAACGCGCGTCCAGTTCTACAGGGACTAGGGCGTTATCGCTATTCTTGCCGGATCGCTTAGCGATCAACAGCGTCGCTACGCGTTACTCCCCAACCGTTGCTGGATCTTTAGATTCACAGCGTCTTAAAATTTCTCTGTGATGATGCTGGATCTCTTGATGATCGACAGCGTCGCTACTTAAATTGTTGCGCGGTGTCTGGATCGATTTTCGATCTACAGACGGCAAAAACGGCTTTGATGTCTCGCGGAATTACACAGCAGCCGATCGTGTTTCGGCGTTTGTTAACTATGGCGGGGTCAAGTAGATCGACCGCGTCTCAACCTATTCACGGCGCAATTACTGACGCACGCTACGCGAGGAGAATTCCGTTACACCAAATAAATATACCACTCACCAAACCATTAAGAAATCCAATACCAGACCAACCACAACTTACTCGCTGAACTATTGTTTCGCCTTCTTTGCTACAACACTTCGACTTCTTCTTCCTTCGATGGCGGTTAAATTTTGGCTGGTAAGTGAATATCTGGTTGCGTCCTACTCGCTCCAAGGATGAGATAATTCTGGTCAAGAAGGAAGTCTCCTCCTTCCCTCTATCCTGCGCGTCCGCCGCACTATAGCGAAACGTGCGATGATGCGCGTCGACGATGCGCACGCGTCACTTATAATACGAACGCGCGCGGTGTCCTCCTCGGTGGTGTTTACTATGTAACCCGTCGCGACTCCTAGTGCCCGCAGGGTTAGATGTGTGGCTGCTGTATCGGTACAGCAGCCCGCTACACCTGGCGACAACAACGCGGCGCTACTCTACGTTGTAGTCTCCTGCCGGACCGCAGAGGAGCCACGGCTGCTCCATGCGGTTGGCAGGAGAGGTTATGCCCTCAAGGAGACACAACAACGCATCGCGGGTAATCTACCGCTGCTCCCTAATTGCAGCAAGTATTCTGAGTTCAACGGGAGTGCATTAGTGTACGCGTGCAGCCGAATCGGGCTGCACGTCGCAATATATATATATATATATATATATACTTGCAATGTATAACTAGCGGCTTTGTCGCCGCCATTTTTCTGACCGCGAATTAACTTTATACTCCCAATAGGAGCCTGACACATTAACATTTTTTAATGACGCAAATTAACAATTGGGCTATTTGTATGGGAAAGTGGAGTATAATTGTACACAATCTTTTGTCCTTTAGTAACTATTTATCTTTTTTTATTGTCGAAAGTTCAGATGTGCAACAATCTCTCTGATCACAAGCACTTACAACTGTCTTATTTAATTATTCTTTATCGGTTGTAACCCACATAGCAGGAAATGTTGTAGTTATAGTATTATTACAACTGTTTTTATCACTGCTTTTTGCTCTTAGGTATAATAAAACTTTTATTTCGAGTAATTCTTGTATACATTTGGAATTGAGTTTTGAGATCTTCATAATGGATTTTAAGGGATTCGAAATTAAATAGTTGCTCTGGGTTTAATAGACTATCTTGTATACTAAAAGTATTTTTGTTGATAATCTTGAGAATTTTTCTCTGTAAACTTTGTAATAAATCACGGTTATTTCTATATGCACCACCCCAGGCTAATATTCCATAGCTAATTATCCTGTGGAAGAAATCATAATATATCATTCTTAAAGTTTCTGTTGACATAGTGTGTGATAGTTTGTGAAAAATATAAACTAGATACTTTGTCTTTTTTATTAAATATTGGATGTGTTTATCCCATTTCAGATTGTAGTCAATGACAATTCCCAAGAATTTGTAATACTCAACTCTAGCTATCTTTCTATTTTGAATTCTTACATCAATAAGTTTCGGTACACTGTCGCAATAGCTTCCAAATGTCATACAAACTGTTTTATGCACATTCATACTTATTTACCGCTAACCATTTGTATATTACAGTAAGAAACTCATTCATACTTTTTTGCTCCTCCATCCATGTATTACCTGTTGCTATAATTGTAGTATCATCTGCGTACGGTAGAATTGATTCTAGTGGAATCTCCTTTAGCATACCATTTATATATATAATAAATAGAAGTGGAGCCAGTATCGTACCCTGTGGAACACCCATACTTATTAGTAAACTATCACTTTCATCACCATCAATTTTAACAGTTTGATATCTGTTATTCAAATAGCTTCGAAGGAGATCCAATGCCTGACCTCTAATACCAATACAATACAGTTAATTTAATAACAACTTATGGTCGACTGTATCAAAAGCTTTAGCCAAGTCGAGAAAAGTGACTATTGTTGGTATCGTTTTATCTACGTTATTGTACAAAATTTGTGTGATATAGTTTAAAGCGTTTTTTGGGCCAATATTTTTCATAAAACCAAATTGGTGTTTTGATATTATGTTATTTTTTTTTGATAAAATCATATAGCCTGTTATAGATTATTCTTTCGAAAATTTTAGCAACATTGGATATAAGTGAGATGCGCGTATAATTGGTAATGTTATGTTTTTCCCCTGCATTATGTATCGGAATGATTTCGGCCTTTTTGAGTGTATCGAGCCATATAGCTTTTTCAATGCACAAATTAAAAATATGCTTTAATGGTACCGCAATATAATTACTAATCACTTTCAAGGACTTAGCGTTTATTTTGTCCACACCACCATTTTTTATTTTCAATGTATTGATTATGTTTTTTACTTGATTTATATTTGTGGGTTTTTATTTTTACTTCATTTATATTTGTGGGTCTGATTTCAGAATTATTGGTTTGCACGATACCATTACTCAATTTTTGGCCGATGTCACAAAAAAACTTGTTCAAGTTTCTCGCTATGTCAACTTTCTCTGTAACTTTAATATCGTTTATCTTTATACAACTAATGGTTTCATTAGAGTTTTTTTTGCCCAGTTTATTGTTTATAATTTCCCATAGTTTTTTGGGGTTATTTGCATTTTTTTCGACTATTTTTTTTATCATATCTAATTTTGGCGTCTTTGATAACTTTCCTTCTTAAAATTGAGAACAGAGAAAAGTGAAGCCGACTAAAACGAGTTTTGATTGGTGGCCTAAAATAAGGCGCAAAATTTTAAATTTTAGATTTTTTATGGGATTTTAGAGTTTTGTTTAGAAAAAAAACAAATTACGTTATTGTGTTCTTAATTATTATTACTATTGTGTTAAAAAAACATAAATGAAAATGAATATGATTAACTTTTGCTGTTAATTATAGTTTTAATTGTAATTCGGTTTATATTTTTAGTTTGAGGTTATAACTTTTAGAATATATAAATGTTTTGTTCTCAAAGAATATGGAAATACTATCAAGCGCTTTAATAGGAATTTCCAAAAATTTAACAAAATTAAGCAGCTGTTATATTTGTTTTGGTGCATGCATGTATATTATTTGAGGAGACAACTGCTTTTACAAAACTGCTTTACAAAAAAATCTTACTATGTACCCATAAGATTATTTGGAATGATGACTTTGAATCAGTTACTATATACAAATTGAAAATTTTGGCTTTTGTTGGAAAATGGTCTAAAATATAATTTCAACTAATTAAAGTGGTAAAAGGATAAGTCCAATTCCAATTTATTTTTCAGTGTTTAGCATTTCCAAAAACATATTATATCATATAGTTCTGATCCATACTCTGTAACTTATTAAAAAAAAGAAATCAGATGAGAATGAAAAGTACGCGTACCAAAGATTTTACATGATTTCTGTTTTTCAGCAGCTTATACACTATATGGATCAGAACTATATGATATATATTTTTGGACATATTGAAAACTGAAAAATAAGTTGAAATTGGACTTTATCTTTTATCATTTGAATTAGCTGAATCATATTTTTGACCATTTGCCGACAAAAGCCAAAATTTTCAATTTTTATTTAAGCTCATTTGTAAATTATTCTGAATCATCTGATCGGTTTATGGTGAGTTTTTTTTAAGACAATAATTAAAATCACTTCTGATCAGTCCAAACTTATTTTTACAAAGAAATAACATCATAAGATATCAAATTATAGTTTTAAAGCATTTTGTGTCAAATAATGTGTACATGCATTAAACCAAAACAAAATTGTTCTGATAAAATAGAAATATACTGTTATATTTGTTTTGGTGTATGCAACTGTATTATTTGAGAACAATAACTGATTTTATATAACAGCTTTATGAAAAAATCTTACTTTGCACCCATAAGATCATTCGAAATGATTTAGAATCCGTTACAATAAAAATTGAAAATTTTGGCTTGTTCGGCAATTGGTAAAAAATATGATCTCAGCTATTTCAAATAATAAAAGGATAAGTTCAATTCCAATTTATTTTTCAGTGTTTAGCATTTCCAAAAACATGTTATATCATATAGTTCTGATCCATAGTCTATAAGCTATTGAAAAAATGAAATTTTGTGAGACTAAAAAGTACGCGTATCAAAGATTTTACATGATTTCATTTGTTCAATAGCTTATTGACTATATGGATCAGAAATATCTGATATAATACGTTTTTGGAAATGTTAAAAGCTGAAATTGGACTTATCCTTTTATTACTCTAATTAGCTGTAATCATTCTAAATAATCTTATGGGTGCATGGTAAGTTTTTTGCTTCCTTTCTTACTGAAAATATCGTCTTTCTACGGAACACGATAATTGGAGTAAAAAGTCATGAATCAAGTTAAAATTTTAGATTCATTTAGTATTTTATATGGTATCTTGATCACGTTCTTTGGGCTGAAGTTCAATAGGTCAATTAGATTTTAAGTTATTTAAGATTTAATTTCTTTCGAAAATTTTTTTAATTTATTATAATTTGGTAACTAAACAGGGAAACCCTGTTTAAAAACTATCATAATAATAGAGAGTAATAAGAACTATTTACCATATAAATTTTAAGTAATTTATGTGTCAGATACCGAGACAAAAATAGTGGAAAAAATGTTTTTCTATGGGACATGCGATAACTGGAGTAAAAAAGGGTGAGACATGTTGAAAATTTAAAATCATGTAGGTTTTGTGGTATTTCGAGTCCTTTTAGTAGGCGCTCGTTTAGGTTCATTAGATTATGAGATATTTAAGATTGCATATGTAGTGTTGTTGGAGTTGATGTAGGGTATGTAACTAAGAATGAACGTCTATTATACACCAGATGCTGATTGTCATCAGAATTGAATTATTTTAATTATTCATTTATATTTAATATCTATTTCTGATATAGATCATAATGTTGCGCGCGCGGAGCGCGCTAAATGTCACTAGTCTCTAAAATTTTGCAATAGGTGTTGTATTCAGTTTTAAGTTGCTCATTATTTATATCCAACTTCAATAATTTATACAAAAATTCTTTGGTTTCGCACGATTTAATTATCGCATCAGTGATCCAATTTTTCCTTCCCACCTGCAGTCTAATATTTTTTTGGTTCATTTTGGATAACTGATCTATACACTGTTTAATCTCATACAACAACTTATCTGTTGCTAAATTAGGATCCTGCATTGTGATAATTTCATTCCAGTTTCTTGTTTCAGCACTATTTTTTAATTTTTTATAATTTAAAATTATTGTTGGTTTGTTATGTACTATTTTTATTTTATTCAGGGCTATAAATATAGGGTAATGGTCTGTTATTGACAGTTTGAGTTTATAAGTAATTGTATGTATGTTATCAGTTTTTATGAAAATATTATCAATGCAGGTTCTCTTAGCAATGCCCACAGGTGGCCTTGTAATTCTAACAAATCCAGGAATATATCCTTTATCGAAAAAATTACACAGGAATTCTTGGCTCAAATGATCGCAATCCAATAAATCAATATTAAAATCTCCTATTTCTAAATGATTTTTAATGTTCCTCTTTTTTATCAAATATTTATTTAAATCTAAAATAACCTCAGTCTTAGGTATGCCATATGAGAGCTGTACATGGATGAGATTTCAATATTGCTATTATTACTTAAGTTAATTTTCGTATTTACAATTCTAATCCTACCCTTTTGAACAATTTCTGTGCTCTGAACCAAATTTCTATTTACGAATACTATAACTCGTCATTCCTATTTATCTTATTGAATTGAATAGTAAGTTTTAATCGTCATTTTTGCATTACAAATAGATTCAATTCTATAGGGTCAATAAAAGTCGATTCCATTCTATATAAAGAACAACAATTAAAATAAATAGAAGAAAAACAGCAATTTGAATCCATTGATTTCTCTATAGATTTTAATCGATTCCCATTGACCCAATCTAATTTAATCGAGTTTTATTGCAAAAATCGTGATTAAGACTTGCCATTCTATTTGATAAGAGGTCTTATCCATTTCTCTCGACTATTATTAGCAGGGTATATACGAAAAATATCGTATATCATGAAATATTATATTAATAATAAACTAATAAAATATATCAGTTATTCAGAAAAGATGTAAATGAATTCAAGACATACAGATACCTTAAGCATATACTTCTCCTATTTTAGATATACAGGGTGTCCCATTTTAACTTACACAGCTGAATAACTCAAAAAATTGCAAGTCATTTAAAAAATATTTCAAATAAAAGTTGGTGGGTATTGAAGGGCTGATCCAGCCATGACCTTAGCCATGACCTTGACCTATATTCTCAAGGTTAATTAAAGGTCAACTTTAGTTTTTCAAATTAAAACAGCTATTTTTGACCTCGGATTCTGAAAGAGCACAAAATTCTACGTTCGTATAGGTATTCATATTAGGGGTCGAAGTGATTCCTGAAGGTCATTTCAAGGTCGAATTCCCGCTTGGTGCAGATAAGCTGGTTAATCATGATATTGCTGTTTGAGTGAAAGAATGCCATAGATCGGTGACTTCGACAATCGTATGTAACTAATGCATGAAATGATGCTTTGCATGACCCGGCCACTCAAGGGACAAGTCTGTACAGCCGACGTCGAGAACATAGGGGGCCTTTCGGCTCCATTTCTTTGGCCCTGAAAATGGCCGATTTGTGTTCGTGTAGCTCTGAAAAGAGCTAGCCAATGGAGTTATTATACCCCTCAAACATTTGTTCTTTTCGGCACCATACCCACTAGTTTTTGATGTACAAACAGAAACCGATTTCTTAACCTTAAAAATAAAACTTTTTATTACGGCTGACTTTGCCCTTTAACATTTATTAACTGAATATTAACATGATATTCGGATTACTCCGATGTACTACGAGTATCTTCTCCTCTCGGCTTGATCGGTGATGACCTCTCGCCTTACTGCCTTTGGCTGGTCCCTCGGGCTGGATCTCGTCCGGAGCCCATTCGTGAGCCCGTCTTATCTCTCACTCGGCTCATCGGTCGTCTCGGGCCCTTCGGGTAAGGTTAGCTCGAGACGCTCTTCTTCTCTCTCTCTTGCTCTGCTGCTGGCGTTGTAGCGCTTTCTCTCTCTTAGTGCACTACTCTCTGTATTAGTGCGCTACTCTCTCTCTTTTAGTGCGCTACTCTCTCTCTCTCTCTTTTAGTGCGCTACTCTCTCTCTCTCTCTCTCTCTTACCTTTCCCTACTCTGATGCTTCGCGTGCAGTTCCTGCCGCCTCGATACTCGCCTCGTCGGGCGTGTATGTGTGTGTGTACGTGCGCTGCGTGCGCGCGTATGTGTGCTGGGCATATACTGCGTGAGTGCGTATATGCACTGTCACAATGCCCCCCCGCTTAAATCTTTAACGTAGTTGAAGACGCGAAGCATTTCCGCGTGTCTCGCCTTCGGTACCTTTATTTCATTATATATATATATATATATATATATATATATATATATATATATATATTTCAATTGTTTTCAATAAAAAGGATTATGTATTCAGTATATAAAAATGATATTTTATGATTTTATTTATGAGGTACCTTGTGGCCTAATATCTCTCTCTCTCTCTCTTTGTTTTGAAATGAGGATATTTCGTAATCGTACTACGTTCTGGGGTGAGTGTGTTTTGTTTTCCTTTTGCTTTTGCAACGAGTAATGAAAATCATTGTGTTATGTAAAGTAGTAAAAGGACTGTATTTATTTATTTTTGTTCGCTTACAATTATTGATGCGTTATTTTCCGCATTTTTGTTCTATCGCATTTTCGGTGCTCTTTTTTTTGGTTTTGTTTTTATTGCATTCTACAACTAGAACTATACGTGAAATGAAACGTAAATCTAATCTGCATTCTTTCATACAAAAAAAATTGTTTCACTCTGAGCTGGGCGCTCTTACATATGAGTGAACGGAGAAATTAAACAATATATTTTTTTAATTTAACCAGACATTGGAAGGAATTTTTTTGAAAAAAAAGAATAAAAGAAATTCACTCGGTCTTATGACCATTCACGCTGTTTGCGGTTGTTATCTTTACTTTACATAGATTCGGTGTGTAACCTCTACCTTAAAAAAAATTGAACATACTTTTCATCCTTCCATTGCCATGCATTCGTCCGTACTTTCATACACGGTCGTGTTCTCACTTTACACTTTTACTTACTTCTGACTTGTCACTAAAGAGAAAAAAAAAACGAAATGACTATAACTAACACTATTCTAATTCTTCTTGTCGTCTTCTTCGCTCTTTGTTCTTCTTCTAAGATTTTTATCCTTGTATTCGAGCCAAGCGAGGAAGCGTTGGTTTTCAGACATGCTGGACATGTCGATTCCCCGCAGTTCGTTGCGTCGAATGAACTGGGCGTAATTTCTTGGCATCCAATCTCCGGACTTCAGCATCTGATCTTCGTATGAGGTCTTCACTCGTCGTGCCTTGTCCTTGAAATATTCTCCCATTGGGTCGAGGTTGCTCGTTGCCTCTGACGGTGTGGGTACGGTGGGCAGTTGGACTAGAAAATTTTCCTCCTGTGCGTCTTGCGTTTTGCTGCACTCTCGTTGCTATCGGCTTGGACGCCGCGACGGATGCTTCTGTCCGCGTGGTTTGTTTTCTCTGCGGCCCATTTTTTCGTCGAACTCTCTTTCGCGCCTCAATTCTTCGTCTATTAGACGTCTTTCTTCTTCTTTCTCGCACTGTTTCTCGGCTTCGCGCGTAGCTTGCACTTCTCTTTGCAGTTCGGGTTTCAGTGCTACTAATGCTTTCGTTATTTCTGCCAGTCTTTCGGCTTCTTCTTGTGCTTTTTCCTGTCGGATTAGTTGAACTTTGTATTCTTGCTTGTATGATTCCACTCTGATTAGTAATCGGGCTTCGTCTTGTTCCTTCTTTTATTCTTTTTTGCGTATACGTTCAAGGGCTGCGGTGGCAGCGTATCTGCGGCTCTGCTCCTCGCGTCTCTTTTGAAGTTGCGCCTCAGCTTCTGCAATACTTCTTTGACGTTCCTGCTCTGACATGCGGCTTGAAGTCTCGAGATTTCTCCTTCTTTCCTGCTCGGCTAGGTACTGCTGCTGGTTTTCACGCAGTTCGCGGAATATCCTGCCGCGGTGGCTGCTTTGTTGCTGTTTTGGTGCGCGTGCGCCGGCGAAGGTTTCTACGGAAGCCCGGTGGGGACATCGGCAAACACACACACACTGTGTGTGTGTGCGCTATGCGAAAGTCTGCAGACGTCATACTGTGTGCACTTACTATCTTGCACTTTTATAGTTCATGGTTAATTACCTTATATACTGAAGCAGGCCACCATTTCTTTCTCTTTTGCGATTCGTGGCTTATCAACACATTGCACGGTAAATACATTTAACTTAATTATAAATTATAATAATCCAAAATTCGCGAAGCAATCCCTATTTAGGCACATACTAAATTAGTTTTTATGATATATTTATCTCGGAAGGAATGTTTCCTATAAATATTTTATATTATAATAGCATATTAATAATATATATTTCAAGTTTAAGCTAACCTCAAAAGTGACCTCAAAAGTGATTTTTCAAACATGCTTCAAACTAACCTTAAACTATAATATTAAATTTTGATTTTTTTTAGCTTTACTCTTTTGCTATTGCGATTCGTGGTTTATCGACACGTTGCATGGTAAATAAATTTTAATTAAACTTATAATTATAGTTATCCAACAATTTACAAAGCTAATGGTATATTTATCTCGAAAAAAAAGTCTTATAAATATTTTTTATTATAATAAATATGCGCACATTTTATTGTTATTGTTCATTAAAAGCTGAGTGTTGGATATCAAATTACTTCAAATTTTAAGCTTTGATTAATTGATTAGTTGACAACAGAAATCTCTAGAATACTTGAGATAGTAACTCTTGGTATCAAAATTGATCGTCTCTCAAAGTATATTAATCTTTACAGTCATCATGAAATACATATGGAGTGCTAATATGTCGTTTCAAGTCTGGACAAAAAACTAATTTTAAGATATTAGATTATATTCAAATTTTAATTGATTTCTTTTTGCCAGTTCTGTAATTTCTTTGTAAATCTCTATTTTCTTTCTTTATATTGAATGAAAAGCTTGAAACCTTCTATTTAATTTTAATTACCCATGATTCTAAATTATTCATAGTAGTTCCCTCATTTACAATGTTTTGTAATTACAGATGAATGAAGTAAACATTCGCTCTGGAGGGATATGCCTTGCTTTGACAGTAAACAAAAATGGTAATATGAACTTGTCGACTCTAAGAGGTTTTTTTTAAAGAAGCACAAGGACTTGTTTACACTAAAGCTGGAGTAACCCATAGATTAGCAATCTTTCATTAAGAAATAACACTAAATCCTTTGGTGAAGGACTATGATGTATACACGTCTAATCCTACTACGTCTGACGTTGATACAAGTCTCCCAAAAAGTTCCAAACAGAAGAGAGTCGAGGAGATCATGTAGAAACTAAGAAGAAAGAACAAGGAAAATTCAGGACTTAAAGCAAACTTAAATTCAGAAGTTCCAGTTATTGAAAAGAGAAAGAGAAACGATACAAACCAGGAAAAGGTAATTTAACTTTTTTCGTATGTAACTGGTCTATTCCACGTCAAGTGGTAAACATTTTTCCAAGTTGTCATAATTTTTCCAATTTAAGTCGTAATGTTTATTTTTTATAATTTTTTACCCTGTGTACTATAGAATACAATAGAATTTGAATATTTATTTTATAATCTTTTTACCTTTATCTCTGCTTGTGAAACAATTTTATGCAATAATTAATAATTTTACTACTTGACATGGAATATACCATCGATACATTGTTTTGGAATATTTTCACTTTAATAAAAATTTATGTAACTAATCGTCTTCAATTTTTTTTAAAAAAAGGTCAAGAAAGTAAGGGAGAAAAAAATTCATGTTGGATGGATGCATAGACAAAGTCCATTAGATAAATACATTCACATTAAAGTCCCTCTTAGTGGAACAAAATATCTGCAACTAAATGAAGATACAGGTTATATAGCAAGTGAAATAAGAAATTTTGCAGTACAAGAGTTCTCTAAGAATGCTATTGCTTGTGATTTGTTTAAAGGTTCTAAACTATATTTGGGTTTTTATGATGGAATTGAGATTGCCGAATTTCTAGACGAAAATCAGGAACCATGTCATCTCTGGGATTTTTGCAAATCTAAAGCAATATTACCACATAGATTGCGTTTCTACATATTTTCAACAATTCAAAATGGACCAAATGATGAACCCAAAGATTATAGCACGAGTAACGTAGAAAATGCTCAAAGCAAACCTAACGTTATTGATGAATCTGATCCAAAAATTGACGATGAGTACACGGAATATGAATTTTTAGATGAAGTAGATGCTGAAAGCGCGATTGCATTGAATAATGTTGAAAGCAAATCTGACGCCAGTGATACCCAAGACTTAGAAATGGACGCTGTATATGAATATTTAATAAAATCTGAAAAGAAGAATGTTATTCCTGAACATGAGAACAAGGCTGTACAAAAAATAAACCTGAAGATACTGTAGTAATCTACCAACGTTAGGTTTGCTTTGAGCATTTTCTACGTTACTCGTGCTATAATCTTTGGGTTCATCATTTGGTTCATTTTGAATTGTTGAAAATATGTATACTACCAACGTTACAGTATTTCGAAGTACTCGAAACTTCCTTTGATATTAGAATTGACGAAAAAGGGCGCATACGACCATGAAGCGATCCTACGAACGCTGGATCCTGAACTGGTTGGAGAGGATAGTTTTGAGCCATTGGACTATGGATATTACATTAGCTCCATCAAAATAAATGGTGTAACGATATTTTACGTTGAGTTAGAAGACGACCTTTTAAAGTAGCACTATTTTCCTTCTGCTGATTTGAAATCGAAAAAAGAACACGACATTCTATACGACGATAGCTTACTGGACACTGCGAAGGAAGATATAGCGTTGACGTCATACCATTGTGCGATGGTAGTTGCAAACCCATCATTACATGGAAAAAAAATGGCATAGTAATGAGAAGTAAAGTAGGTCAATATTGGTTTGATTCTTCAGACTTGATTTCAGATAGTGGGGCTGTATGGAATGTTCACGTAACATGCAATAACATCAAGTAAAATGAAAAATCAGTTAAATTAGTATTTTTGCAAAGCTCTTAGAGCTAATCTTTTTTTAAATTATTTTTTTTGAAGTGATAACTTCTTATGGGACGGAGTGAATTGGTTGGAATGCGTTACGGCGCCGTTATGTCTGGCTATCCCCACCCTGCCGTCTCTTGCCTTCTCTCTCGCACGCATACGGCGACTCAGCGGAGACATCCCCACCCTGCGGTCTCTTGCTTCCTCTCTCGCACGCATACGGCGGCTCAACGGAGACATCCCCACTCTGAGCGCGCTTTCTTCTCTCTCTACTGGCACGTGTTCTCTCTCTCTCGCTCTCTCTCACTCGCTCGCGTCTACATGCCCTCTCTCTTTCACATACTGTATATCGACGGCTGACTGGAAGATCACCGTATCTCAGCCGCGGCTTCG
>QLSS01001226.1:0-13164 GCA_024372645.1 Trichomalopsis sarcophagae
GTATGACATGAATTCATAGGGAGCGACTTTAACGATGTGCAACGACACCCCTATATAAGAAAGCAAAAGTTTTGAGAAAAATCGGTTTTTACATTTTAGCTTTTTAGTTGAGAACCACTTGACGAAATCGTTTAAAATTTTAGCAACAGATAGATTTTTGTATGGTTAATCGCCAATTAAAATTTTAAAGCATTTGACTATATTGTTTTAGAGATATAAGGGATCACAAAATTAAAAAAAAATTGAAACCTTGATATCTTAAGAACCATAGGGGTTTGCAAGCTGCACAATAAACTTAGCCAAAACACATAAGATATCTACTTTTTTCCGAAATCTTAAGTGCAATAAGACCTTTTTACGTCCGTAATCGAGGCACAAAAAAATTTGTTTTTTCAGTTTTCGATTTATTATTTAAAAAATTGGTGGTCAAATCACTTGAAATTTTAATGAAATATAGTTTGACACGTGACCCACCGACATGATTTTTTTCGCGAGGTTATGATGTTTAGTTTCAGAGATATGAATTTTTAATAAAAAAATCACCTTTTTTATTTTATCTGCCGAACAATCCCAAGGACCATCAAACGAAGAAAAGTAGATGATTTTATTCTCTTATAAATGCATTTTAGCTGAATTGTTTGTAACAATGGGATAATTGAAAAAAACGCAAAATAGCGTTTTTCAAAAATAAAAATTACCATAAAAATTATAGTTGAGAAAATAAGAAATAACTGTTTTTCCCGAATTCAGAATCCAAAAATATATATGCTTGTCAAATTTTATTGATATTGACGGAAATATTGCGGTATACATATACACACTACACACACACATTCATATATACGCACTTTTTATAAAAGCACTTGATTTGGACTTCTAACACATCAAGAAGTATTTTTTAGAAGTTTGACGAAACTCAAAATTTTACTATTACAAAGCTTCCTATAGGAGGAAGCAATAGCTGTAGAGAATATCCGTGTAGAATATATCTGTGTAGAATTTTGTTGTGTAGGAAAATACGTTTGTGTAGGGTATTAATGTGTATAGTTCGTTTGGCGGTCAGTAAAATTTGTTGGATATGCAGAAAAATATTATTATATTTTATAGTAATGTTGGTATATCTTAATAATACTTAATTTAATTACATTATTTAATAATTATTATAAAAGATAAAACTTAATTTATTTTTTGTTCTTCGATTAAGTTCTTTTTTTAGACTATGGTCATTATTCATGAAATATAAGGTTTCTCATAGGATGAAAGAATTTAAAAAATTCCTAACCCATATTAATGAATTCAATTTACTTAATAAGTAGAATTTGAAAAGTAAAATTGAATTTTTTAATAACTCAAAAAAAACCTTTTTTTAAAAGTGAAAATCTTGGCAAGAAAAAAGGCTAATAAACGTAGTGAAATCTCTAAATATAAAAATGTCAACTAAATATTTTTTTGCTATACGCATTAAAATATCATTTTTTGGGAAAACATAATTTTAACTTTAATTTTATATCTTAATGCGTATAGCAAAAAAATATTTAGTTGACATTTTTATATTTAGAGATTTCACTACGTTTATTAGCCTTTTTCTTGCCAAGATTTTCACTTTTGAAAACAGTTTTTTTTTTTTAAAGATTTCACATCTTTTACAAAGCATATTCTTCTTGCTATTGCACTTCATTAAATCTTAATCTATTCGATAGACAACAAGTCTATTGAATACTATTGGTTCAGACATTGATCGCATCGCGCATATAATCGTATATCCATATATACATATATACGTATAGCATTACATGCTTATTATAATCGCGTGTCGCCGAGTAGCAGACAAATGTCGGTAAAGTAGATTAACTACTGTATAACCACTGGTGTATAATACCAAATATAGTTACCAGAAGTCACGTGACCGGAGGAGACGAAAAATATCGAGAAAGGACGGAAACTCTAAACGAAATGAAATATACCGAGCAAATTTGCAACTTGCAATATTAAGTTAATAACTTAATATTCTTAAATGAACATTTTATACATGAAAAATTAGGATAATATATTTAAGTAGTAATGATTTGAATGCAATCGAGATTTTTTAAAGGTTAGGAACACCTAATTTCAAAGTATATAGGGTCGTCGCGCCGTCGACAAATCGTACTTCGTACTTTTTCTTGCCAAAGCGGCGCTATTGCGCCTCTTGATGTTTGAACTGTACTTGTGCAGCACAAGAAATGTCAAACATTATTTTTCTTAACACGTGCATGATCGAACACGCGCTTTTCGCCTAAGGTAAAATGCTCAGTACGTGGACAGATTTTGCGGACTTTTCAGAAAATCAGCAATCGTGTATATATGAATAGAACTATGAAAAAAATCTTTAGTACCAGCATATGAAGCTTAAATAATTTCCTATCGATCGATACACACATAAAATTTTTTGATATAAGCTTTTTTCTATTAAAAAAGTCGGTTTTAATTTATGCTGATATATCGAGGTGGTTGGACAGCCGATTGCGATTACTGTAGTACTTCGACAGTTTTTAACCCATATAAGTTGGACAATGATCGCAGTAGATGGACAATGCCTGGTCGGAGTAGTTGGACAGTAGATTCATATGTATTTTCGGGATAACAATTGATTTAATAATAATTGCTTGGCAACTTATAAAAGTAGTACCTATAAAAGCTTGTAAATTACGTTAATTGATTTAATTTTATTTTATTATTCATTTAAAAAAAACTATGCACTTCGTCTCAGTTAACCGGTAAAGATCCACTATTGTGTACGGTTAGGTTGTCCTCCAATAAGGGTAACACTTCGTTTGTAGATTTGTAGATTAACTTGCACAATGATACACAACTTTTTTTCTTGCGATTATTTACTAGTACAATATAACTTTATAACAATTATAATTTATCAATATTATTACAATGATACACTTTTAACAACAGTTTAATTTATCTGTGTAGAATTAGTTTGTGTAGGGTGTAGGATTATTTTTGTGTAGATTTTATCCGGCGATTTTTTTGCTTCCTCCTAGAGAAAGCTTTGTAATAGTAAAATTTTGAGTTTCGTCAAAACTTCTAGAAAATACTTTTTGGTGTGTTAGAAGTTCAAATCAAGTGTTTTTAGAAAATGTCCGTATGAATGTGTGTGTGTGCGTATATACCGTAATATTTCTGGAACTTCGCCGTCAATATCAATAAAATTTTACATGCATATATATTTTCAGATTCTGAATTTGGGAAAAAAGTTATTTTTTATTTTCTCAATTATTTGTTTATGACCATTTTTTGATTTTTGAAAAACACTACTTTGAGTTTTTTCGGCCATTTGATTTTTGAAAAACACTATTTTGCATTTTTTTTCAGTCATCCCATTATTACAAACAATTCAGCTTAATGCATTTGAAAGATAATTAAATTATCTGCTTTTTCTTGTTTGGTACTCGGGATCGACCGCTTTGTTCGGCAGATAAAATGAAAAAGGTGATTTTTTTAAATTCATATCTTTGAAACTAATTTTTCAATAATAAATCAAAACTGAACAAAATGAGTTTTTATAACACATGCATCAAAAATACCATTTTCGGCGCCTATAAACTGGGCCGAAAATGGGGTTTCTCAAGCGTAACACAAAAAGTAGAGCGAGAGTCCCTGATCACAATACATGTATCAATTAATCCATTTTCGCCCCCTATATAGGTAGAATGAGCCTACAATAATCGGAGAATTGGAAATCGAGTGGACTGAAAATGATCGTTTACGCCTCTAGAGGATAGATATATATATATATATATATATTTTTTTTAAATTTAGTAAATAAAAATTATAATAAACTGAAAATTTTTGAAAATTTTGAAAATTTAGGAAAATTTAGGAAAATTTTGAAAGTTTTTCAAAATTTTAATATTTTTGAAATTGTTTCAACAGTTTTTAACGATTTAAAGCTTTAGTAAGATGAACAAAAAAATGAATCGAGCGGACCGAAAATGGTCGTTTTCGCCTCTAGATTTCCGATTCTTCGATTATTGTAGGCTCGTTCTACCTATATAGAAGGCGCAAATTGATTAATTGATACATGTATTGTGATCAGGGACTCTCGCCCTACTCTTTGTGTGATGATCGGAAAACGCCATTTTCGGCCCAGTTTATAGGCGCCGAAAATGGTCTTTTTTATGCACGTGTTATCAAAAATAAATTGTTTAAGTGTACGGACTACTCAAGGGTATACAGCTATAGATTTATCCCTTGTTTGATGAAATCAATTAAATTAATTATAAAATTTCTCATCATATCTCGTATCATATATATTAAATCAGTTAAATTAATTATAAAACTACTTATCATATATATTTTGTTTAATTTATTAAACAAGTTATGTTCAAATTACTTAATTTAATTTTAATTAATTTCTTGATAAACAATCTCCTGCAGGTTAGGTTACGCCGAGCTTGGAAATAAGCGGGAACAAGGGCAATAAGTAACTTTCCGCCTTATTCACCCTTATTTCTCCTTATTTCTCCTTATTTCTTATTTCCCTAAAGTTAATTTTTTATCGTGCTAGGGCCCTACAGGCCTCCGGCGGCTCCGCTTAGCAACATTTAGGAAGCTAATCGCAGAGGCTCTGTAGCTCCCCTGTTAAAAATAGTTAATAGAGATCGATTTAATTATTAATTGAATTCTAAGCTATATCTGAATCATATTTTTTGCATAAGAAGTCGATTATAATAGATAGAATCAATACAAATGGATAGGAATCGATAAAATTCTATACAAAAAAGGACTAGTAAAGTTAATAGAAACCGCAATGTTTGGTATTAACCATCGACTTTTCTTGTTATTTTTTGTATTAAAATCTATCAACTCCTGTTGATTCTAATCGATTTTAATCGAGGCCTTATACAAAAAATGGTATTCAGAATTAGCATAGAATCCGTTGATAATTCAAGTGATTTCGATCAAACCTTATTGACTATTTTTAGCAGGGTCCCTACAAAGGCTTCTACCCTGAATTTCCTAGGCTCAGTTATAGAGTTTCATAGGTGCTCTCTGGGCTCCGGATGCCTTATGTGGTCTGTTTTGGAGGCTCTGTGGCTCTCCTCGACTATTCGTGCCTCGAAGATTCTTAACTCGTTTGGCAGTTTGTTGCTTAAAGAACGTAAAGTACTTCGTTGTCTCTCGTCTTAGCTCGCCAATTTGTTTGTATTAAACTGACAAAAAGAAAATCCTTATGCTTAAAAATTTTATTAGAATATTTCGTGAAATTTATTTTAATTTCTAAAGCTGTAAATACAATTGCCTCTATTTTAAAATTAATATCTTTGGTGATTTTCTCACGTGACGTCAACCTTATGAGAATTAATTATTAATCAAATAAATTAAAACCACCATGCCCTCTTAGTATAATAGATTTTAATTGAGAGCAAATCAAATTCTGAATGATTTTACGATTACTTTTTCCAATTTTTCTTTTTTTTTTTTTTTGCTCTCCATTAAAAACTATTATACTTAGAAGGCTGATATTTTGCATGGTAGTTTGTTTCAAAAACAATATATCCTCTTGTCTTTATCTCAAGTGCTATAGTTTAAATTCTCATGTAAACACCTATGTGTAAATTTTGCCCCCGGAGCCATGATGTTCGGTGTGGATCAGCTAGCCTGTTTCTACATAATAAAATAAGCATCTACACCACAAATTAAATATCTTGCATGAATACACAGCATATAAGGCAATATAATCATAGATACCGCGACTGACTCGAACACTGAATTGAGAGAATATCTGTCAGGATCATCACTTTTACACTTCATCGTTGATAATCTTGAACACACAAATTTTACTTAATGTTTCTAATATCTAAACCCACATAAAAAATTGTACATTTCAGTGTTGAGTGTGGTCGTGTTTGCATGTACATATGCATACCCTGTCAAAACGATCAACGTTGATTCAATGCTAATTTCAATATTGATTTCAGTCTGAAATCAACGTTGAATCAACATTGAATTTGTCCGAAAACGCAACATGGATTCAGCATTGATTTCAGATAAATTCAGTGCTGGACAAAATTGTAAAAAAAAACCGCCCAGACGTGGGCTCGAACCCAAGACTTTTTGATTAGTAGACGAACAACTTGACCACTAAGCCATTTCGACACTTGCAATGTATATCTCATAATGTAACATACACGGAAACCTATAGGTGGCAAATAGTCTCGAAGTTGGGTACCTTCCCGAGAGCACAGAGAGGTCCAGTTGAGGGTCCAGTCCAGTATTATTATAAAAATCACGATAGAGTAGGTTAATTTTCGGTTATTCTCTATAGGATTCCGTTTATGTTACATTATGAGATATAAATGTAAGTGTCGAAATGGCTAAGTAGTCAAGTCGTTCGTCTATTAATCAAAAAGTCTTGGGTTCTTTTACAATTATTTATTTCAACTCTGATTGAACCCTGAAATCCAGCACTCAATTCAGTCATGAAATCAACGCTGAATCCACGTTGCGTTTTCGGACAAATTCAATGTTGATTCAACGTTGATTCAACCTGGATTCAATATTGAATCAATATTGAAATCATTGAATCACATTGAATCAACGTCGATCATTTTGACGGGGTAAATATGTGCAAGGGTAGGTTGCCATGTATAAAATATTTGCCATAATTTTATGCCATATTATGCTCACTTACCGTCGCCTGTTAACAGGGACATATGGTCACGATAAGCCACATAATCTTGCTATACTGGGCTATATACATACTATAAAATTTGACATATCATGGCCATATTAGCCTCAATTCCCTATGAGGGTACTGGGATTTTCATTACATTTTCATTGTATCCAGGTGCATGAGGTCGCCGATGACAGGATCTGGGTGATTCGCTCCATAGCTTTTGGTGTCTAGAATCAGTTTTTACACTTACACAATGAAAGCTACGGAGAGCCCTACCTCGATCACGATATTGTCGACCGCATGTACCTGGACAGTAAACATAACTGATTTAAACATTTTTGCCCTATAGAAGTACGGTACGCACTGCATGACTTTGTTATCGGTTACCCTAGACCGCATTCATGGCAGATATCGATACGTGGATAAAAAAATCTACAGCGCGCAATATATTTCGACAGCCTCGTTATCGAAGACCCTTAGCACCTAGATACCGAGCGTGATCGGCTACCGCGAAACGATATTTGCATGTATGCATAGAAGGTCACGAAATCCACTTCCTGGGCCTTGTAATCAGTGACCCTAAACACTCAGAAAGTTTGTGCAGCGACATTGCAGCAGCTGTTCAAAAATATAATATCAAATTCAAGCAGACAATGTAAACACATTTACTCTGCGCACCCTAGTGAAAATAAAAAATGTAATAAAGTGTAATAAAATATAAGAAAATGTAAGAAATTGTACCATTTTGTACGTTTTTGTTGGATTTCGGACCTTTTTTACGTTTTATTACAGTTTGCTATATTTTATTACATTTTGTTACGTTTTATTACAAATCCATTGATGCAGGATTTCATGGGGGCCTCTTCTTTAAAATAACAAATGTAACAATACGTAGAAAAGTATAACAACGTGTAAAAAATTGTCTGTAAGCCTAATATTATATAAGAAAATGGCGACTTTTTTATTTTCTTACTTCTGCTTACATTCTTTTACTTTTTCTTACAATTTCTTATGCATTAATACATTTTATTATAAAATGTATGATTAAAAAAATATATTGACTATATTAGACGGTAAAATAACATATGTAATAAAATGTAATAAAATGTAAAAAAAAGTTAACAAATCTGAAAATGTAAAAAAGTGTATACAAAAACGTATGAGAAAGAAGGTCCGAAATCCAACAAAAAGGTACATTTTCTTACATTTTTTTTAAGTTTTAATACAGTTTATTACATTTTTTACCACTAGGGCAGCTTATGGAAATCTGTGGGAAAGCGATATCCAACTGTATTACTCATTAGCTCAGAAAACATACCGATAAGCCAAAAAAACTCACGAAGCGTAACGATAAGCATTTTTTTCTGTATCATGAAAAATCCGAACACCAATATAGAAGTACACTGCTAAAAATAGTTCATAGAAATCGATAAGACCTCTTATCAAATTGAATGGTAAGTCTTAATCACGATTTCGCAATAAAACTCACTTAAATTAGATTGGGTCAACGGGAATCGATTAAAAATTGTAGAGAAATCAATGTGTTTAATTGCTGTTTTCCATCTACTTATTTTAATTATTGTTTTTTATATAGAATTGAATCGACTTCTATTGACCCTATCAAATTTAATCTAGTTTTAATGCGAAAATGGCAATTAGCACTTACCACCAGTCATGGGCTTCGAGGATTTTAGAATGTTACCTATTGATTACATTCAGAGCCTAGAATCATTTTCGCTACCTTGCGGCTATATTCAGGCCATTCAATTGATTGTGCATAGTTAAGTTCCGATCGTTCCTCCGTTTCAACGCGAATAATTATCTCTTCAAAATATTACTAGATATTTGGAAATGAGGAGTCCCAAGGCTCGTTCGATCGGACGGAAAAAGGTAGAGAGTTGCGTTTCGTCCCAGGTTACCATCGCGGACTCGTCAGTAAGTCATCCGATGGTAACCCTGTCTCAGACGCACAAGGTGTCGGTAAGGATGTTTGGTTCGGGAGATGCTATGTCTCATATAGGAACCGAGAGGGAATCCTATCGCTTGCGAGAGACAGGAAGCGGGACACGCCATCTATGGGTAAAGTGGCGCGTCGCCACAGATATAATAGGCGTGTTTTAGGCGTGATCCTGAGTTTAAATTGAAGCAGAAATAAGATAGTTAAATAAATTTAATAATGATAGAGTAGTTTTTTATAATAAATAGTTCAGCAAATTTAATAATTATAGAGTAGTTTTTTATAATAATTTTATAATGAAATTTTTGTATGGTAATATTTCTAAAAAATTGTGTAAAATATATTTAACAATAAAATTGTAACTAAACGTTTTTTAACCATTTTTTACCGTTTTTCCTGCTTTTTTTTTTATTGTAACATTTTAATTTTTGAGTACTGCATACAATATTTATATTATACAAATAGCGAATTGTATAATTTAGAAACAATTAATAATGTATTTTAATAATAAATGAACAATAGGTTATTTTAAGCAGGCAGATGACAAAATATACATTTTATTTATTGACAATAAATAACAATAAATATATAACTTAAAAAAACATAATTTGCATGCGATTCGTTATACTTGTGGCTTATTAATTAAACAAAATTTTATATCGATAGATCGACGTCTGAGAGGAATAACTCTCAAACTTGGCTGCTGTTAGAAAAATTCCTTTTTTTCAGTCTCAAATTATTTCTCTCAGACGTCGATACAATTTTAAATCTTACATAAACTAAAAAATATATATTTTCACAGATCGGCATTATTAAAAAAAAGTAATAAAAATACAAAAATTTATAATTAAATTTTTTATTAAACTACAATATTATTATTTCTTCTCCGGCGAGCGCTTTGCATTACGACCGTTTTCTTTTAAATTTTTATTAATTTGATTAGCATTAGGACGCCTATTGTTCTCACAGCCCCTGTTGCCACGGCTTCTATTGTTGTTTCGTCCTCGATTGTTGTCGAAACTTCTATTGTAACCACCTCTGTTACCACCACGACCCTAATTGTTGTATTTCCATGCCGAGAATTCAACTCACGATTTTGGTAACCAGTTTTTTTTATATTTTACTCTACAAAAATGTTATTTATAATTCATAATTATTCATTTTATGTTTTATATTTACGAATACAACATAATTCATTTTTTTATAAATATGATTACTTCATCAGTTTGAATTAAAAATAAAAATTTCTTTGATACTACCGCAGATGCAATGATTTTATGGCTTCTTCAAAAAACAATCTATTAAAGAATGTACAAAGTGTATAAAAGTTAAAGAGAACGTTATAAGAGTTAAACTAACAAATTATAAGATGACAAATAATGAATTAATGAAAATTGTGAAAAAAATAGTTGAAAATGCATGAAAATTAGTAAATTAAAATGTTAAAAAAGGGTAACGTTGGCTTACTAAAATCTTCCATACTCAGTCCATGAGATACGAAGGTTCTCACGCGATGCATGACTTCCATATTATATGCCCTGTTGCTTTTAATTCTCTCCCATTTTCATTTGTGCCTGGATCCATCTACGTCTCCTTGGTCTCTTATGCTTCTCTGCAAATTAATAAATAAAATTTTGGAAGAGAATGATTTTGAAACAATTGCTTATTGCTGAAGGAAGCCTTGTAATAATAATTTTTTGAATTTATGTAAAAACATGTAGGAAGTGTATTTTGTATTTTTAGTCGAAAAAAAGCGTTTTTGGAAAATGCCTGTGTGTGTGAGTGTTTGTATACACCTGTATCTTAGCTTCTACTCAGTGGATTTTAACCTACCAAGTCTTATTTTCTTTTTTTTACTAGTACATAGTGAGGAAAAAATACGTTTTTATAATTTGTGAAAGCATTTTTTTTATAGAGATTTTTCAGTTTTGAGATTCCAAAAACAATTCTTATATTAAAGCAATATATAAAGTTGAAGGAAGCTAATTAACGATTAAAGTTTCTATTAAATTTTTTTCTACATACTGTCACGTGTGAATACTCACACGTGTATAGCGTTGCTAGTTATAATGCAATCGATGCATAAGTCGCCAAATCCGCGCATAGCAACAGCTCGGACTCACCCCGAAGCCCGTTTCTTTCGACTCAGCATAACCTCCCTTCCACGATTTCGGATAACCGCGCGGGTAGGAATCACGCCACCCGAGGATTCTATAAAAGGGGGTGCATGCGGACGCTCGCCCCGATTCCGCCACCCACGATCCAGCATTAGACAGGTAGTTTTTGACTCGAAGATGAGAGATAGGATCGTACATTTAGAGCGCACATTCTCCGAGGTCACCTTAAACACGCGTTCTCTCTTTCATACAATCAATTCATTGTGAGTCACGATTAATAAACAGACACATTCACCGATAATCTCTCGTGTTCTTTCATTACCCCGATAATTTCGCAGCAACCGTGAGCTTAACACCTCACGGAGAACAAAACTATCGACCCTCACACGTAACAATACAATAAAGTAGAATATCTTACTTTCATTTTGCTCATGACCTTTTACATCATCTGCAGAGGGATCCTGTTTTTGGCAGCATCATCGGTTTCTGGATTTTAAAAATTTTAATCATGATTTAAAATTCTATAACATTTTATTGATTCATAGAATAGTTCGAATTAAAATTAAGAAAAGTTATGTATTTAAATATAAATAGCATAGTGGTGTCAATAATCCCCTTAAGGCCATTTCTGGCATTGGTTTTATTTCCGTAAAAGCTATTTCTCTGATTTATTTTACATGCAGTATTTCTAAATATAGATTACTTTAATAATATACTTTATAATTTTCTTTATTTTATGTACGATAACAGAACATCTTATAAATACAATCTTATTAGCTTATCATTCCAAAAGATTTATTAGATCACACAATTTATTTATAACAAGATTGTAACAACATGTATGTCATAACTGCAACAAAAATTGATGGCAAATTAAAATTTGTACTGTACGAAGCACGTAAAGTTTGTTGGTAAGACAAAGTAGAGTAAATGTAAATATTTACAGATTATTAAATCTTTTGTGTATATTTCATTTTAAATATCTGTATTTTGTAACATTGCTGTCAAAAAGACATTTTTAAGTCGCTTACGAAGTTTACGAATACTTTGATTAGCGATGAGTAATCTTAATAAATTTATTTATGATCAAAATTATTTAAAAAATATAAGATCATACATTACCGTTAAAATAAATAATACTAATTCAATATTTACCACTACGAAATACTTTGCTTCTTATTAATACCATTTTGTATATTTGATAATTTTGTTCATAAAGAATACTTTATGAATACTTTTCACACAACTATGAAATACTTTACTTTTAGTTGATATCATTTTACATTTCAGAAATTTGTTTATAAAGATTACTGTATGAATACTTTTTTAATACTATAAGTCTTTATTTAATTCGGACATTCGAAAATTCTTTATGAATGCTTTTTTTTTCAAAGTATACTTATCGGGTAACCAATCAAAAGCACGATTTCAAAAACGTTTGACGAGAATTAACTACCGTCAAGTACAAATGAATATTTTCAATACAGTCAACATTTTATAAGAGTAGTTATAGCTACTAGTACACAGGGCCGGTTTTAAAATTATAGAATAAAATGGAAATAAATTTTAAATATTAAAAAATATTTTCAAGCTCTTTGTTATTATTTGATGAAAGTATTAGTTATATTAACAAAATATAACAATAAAATAGTAATTATTAAAATTTTCTTAATTTACATTTATTATATAATGTAAATTGTAGGATAATAACAATCATCAAGGCGACCCTATATAGTTTAAAATTGGATTTTCTAACCTCAAACAAAAATCTCGATTGCATTTAAGTCATTAGTATTGCGCTTATGCGCAATCTGTTGGAATCTATTTAAAATATATTAACTTAATTTTTCATCTTTAAAAGGATTTTTTCAAATATATTACGTATCAACCTAATATATTTGAAAAAATCCTAAATAAAAAATTTGCTCGATGAAGTTCTTTTCGTCAGAGTGTCTTCTCTTGATATTTGGTCTCCTCCAGTCACGGGGCTTCCGGTGAGATGTACTATACGCCAGTGGTTACAGCATTATAATCTACTTTATCGACATTTGTCTGCTACTCGGTAACACGGGATTGTGTTATTATATATTACTACGGTTTGATCAGGCGAGCAAGCCCGCCCATGTCTCGGATGTGAATTATTGTTTTCTTTCTTCTGTATAGTTTTTGTAAATACCCTACTGAAAAAAATCAGATGACAATCAACAGATAATAAGCTGATAATCGGCTGATAAACAGTTAATAATCATGCCAAAACGTCAGATGATTATCAGATGATTTCAGCTCAATATTTTTATTAAAGCTAATAGTTATAAATATGCGTTTATGTGAGATAAAATGTTAATGATAATCAGGTGATAATCAGGTGATAACCATTCAAAATTTGTAATCTTTAATATATTTATTATAAGTTGTTTAAA
>QLSS01001227.1:0-13105 GCA_024372645.1 Trichomalopsis sarcophagae
CTCGAAAACCTCTATATACAAACTTTCTACGAAATATTATGTATCGAATTACATATTTACAGTTATTTTGTGTTAGGGGTGGTTTACCCCCTTAGGGGTAATATTTATGAAAACACCGAAAGACGTCAACTAAATTTTGTTATTAAGGATGTTTAAACATTTTTTCCAATTTTTTTAAGTCGGTTTAAACATTTTTATTATAAAATTATGCCAAAAAATATATGTTTTCAACCCCCAAAAAATAGGGGATGCTACCCTTACTCTTCAAATCACCATGAAATACTTGCTCTTTTTGTAAGAAATAACCTCCAATTTGTTTCATTGAAAAATTTTAATTTTAAGCCGAGATATTTAAAAAAAAAACGCTTTTTGGGGGTTAACTTTAGGGGAGGTTTTTACCCCTTAAAAGTGAAAATTAGCCGATAAAAAAAAGTACGTGTCTCTTATTTTTTCATGTTCTACAACATATTTGAAAATCATCAAAATCGGTGAGTTCGGGTTGGGTACCTTTCCTTGTCAGTGCAGTAGGCTCACTTGCAGGAGGAGCTGCAGGAATCGCTAAAGCAATAAATAAAGCAAGTGCTGCTAAGAAACAAATGGAAGAGCAAAAAAGACATAATGAAAATCGAAATGTTGGCACTCGGTAAAGGACTGTTTCTAAAACCTCATCGTAAAGGTTTCGGCATCTTTCTAAAGAAGAAGAACAAAAAGTGTAAAGGAAGAAAAAAAAAACTCCGATGAAATAAGATTTTCGAGGAGTTTTTATGAGAAATGCTCTGCCGTTAAACGGTTGTCGAGCCAGAGAATCGGCAGTCATTAATCTGGATGATGCAAGTGGACCTGGCACGCATTGGGTAGCTTATCGAAAAATTGGTAATGAGGTTACATACTTTGATAGTTTCGGTGATTTACAACCACCACGAGATCTTATGAATTACTGGAAAGTATCTCAAGTTAAGTACAATTATCAGAGGTATCAGGAATTTTCAACTTTCATCTGTGGTCATCTCTGTCTGAAATTTCTCTGCAATCAGCTCAATCGTAAAGATAATTTTTGTCTATATAAAATGAAATCTACATGAATGATTTGAATTAGTCTACTCAAGATGGTTGTTGAATCAATGACTCTCAGCCTTTCCGGCACCTCCTCAATCCTTGAGACGCACTATTTTACTCCAATAGAACTGGATTTGGATAAGCAATACAGTCTTGGACTTGTTGAGCTGCTAACTTTTAATTCTATACCGAACGTCGATGAAAACTGTAATAAATTTTATGTTGGTCAAGAAATAATTGAACTACCTACTGGCAGTTATGAGATTGAGGATATTGATCGAACTCTACAAGGTATCCTCGATACTCGAGGTATAAAAGTTAGTATCAAACCAAATAATAATACGTTACGAAGTGTTATTATGTGTAGTCATGAAATAGATTTCCGACCAACCGACTCGATTGGTCGTCTACTAGGATTCACTCCAAGACTTTTGAAGCCCTATATAAGTCACAACTCTGATTTACCAGTAGCTATTCTCAAAGTGAACGCTTTACGAGTTCAATGTAACATTATGACAGGAGCATACATAAATCAGCAGAAAGTTCATACACTACATGAATTTTTCCCAGCAGTTCCGCCAGGCTACAAGATAATCGAAGTGCCTAAACAAATAATTTACTTGCCAATATCTGTGAAAGTGATCGACCACCTACAACTACGCATAGTAGATCAAGATGGTGATTTGATTAATCTCCGAGGTGAAATTATTACAATTCGTCTACATTTAAAAAGCCATTGAAATGGGTATTGTTTTTAATGCTGACAAAAGCTATACTAATAGCTCAGTATGTCGTCAGACAGTCAGTCAGCCACGAGTGATCAAACGATTAACACGTCAGAACAGTCAGTTTCTACACAGTCTCGGTCTCAAAGTGTGTGGTCGAGGAAGAACGGGACCTGAAGCGAGAAAAATACTAAAAAAATAACTTGTACTTTTATCTGTTGTTGTTGTGTACCTCAGAAAAATGGAATCAGTTCTTAACGTACAATCCCCTGTTATCTTTGATGAATCTGTCTCTATATACTTACCATCAAAAAGTTCTCTACATATTTGTGGAAAGATTACTAGACAGGATGGACAAGCAGTACAACACACCCTTTTTGTGAACAATGCTATTAGTCATCTCTTTGAAGAAATTCGATATGAGATGAATGCCATAGAGATTGATCGATGTAAGAACGTTGCTGCTACAACCCTGATGAAAGGTTACACATCTTTCTCACCTAGTCAATTAAAGTATCTTGAAAATTCTGGCTGGACACCTATTACTGATGTGGGAAATATAGCTGATAATAATGGAAACTTTGATGTGACAGTTCCTCTATCAATGATTTTTGGTATCGCTGAAGATTATCGCAAAATCGTTGTAAACGTTAAGCATGAACTTATTCTCACAAGATCGAGAAATGATTTGAATGCTGTTTTGCAAGAGGCTTTAATGGTGGAAGGGAGACCGACATATGAAGAATTCAAAATCGAGATCAATCGTATAGAGTGGCTTATGCCCTACCTCATGCTGTCAGACCGACGAAAAATACAACTATTTAACTATATTCAAAAAGCTATACCGATTTCGATGAGTTTTCGTTCATGGGAGTTGTATGAGTATCCAGTACTTCCAACAACCACGCAACATGTATGGACTGTAAAAACATCGAATCAGCTGGAAAAACCACGTTTTATCATTCTCGGTTTTCAAACAGGGAGGAAAGGTGTACGAAGACAAAATTCTAGTCATTTTGATCATTGTAATATTAGTAATGTCAAACTTTTCCTCAACTCTCAGAGCTATCCATATGGAAATCTGAATCTTGATATTTTAAACAATCAGTTTGCTATGCTTTACGATATGTATGCTAATTTTCAGAATGCGTATTATTCTGATAGAATTGTAATAGATCCCCTTTTAAGCAAAGAAGAATTCATTACAAATGCTCCACTCATAGTTATCGACTGCTCAAAACAAAATGAGTCACTCAAACAGGCAGCTGTAGACGTACGTCTTGAATTTGAATGTAAGCGTAATATACCCATGGACACTACAGCGTATTGTCTAATTCTACATGATCGCATTGTCAAGTATAATCCTATAAGTGGTGATATTAAGAAACTGGTTTGAAACTATATAAAGCTTGCAGGAACAAACATTCGAATCAGTATTATCTTTAACCATCAGTCAGGATAGATGTAAAAAATGAAACGAAATAGCACTCCGTACACACCTCTCAAGGAAGATAAAAGCGATAGAAGAGTGCAAGATGATAAACAATGTAATACATATCGTGGAGAACCTTGTTCTACTCCTGTTAATAAATTTGAACGGTTAAAAAATACTTTTGAAAAATATTCCACTAATACGAAGTCCATGCCAGAAAATCAAGGTTATAAGAAGTTCTAAAAGATTTTATAATATACATGTCTTCACAAATAATGTTTTATGTACCTATCTTTTTGAATAAAGTAAAATAAAAATGAATATTTAGATGTATTTATTAATCTTAACCTTTAATCCTACAAATCCTATTCCAAATTATGCATCGCATCCCATAGAGTCGATAAAGTAAATTACTGATGCTCACTCTGAGCTATGGAGGGGGTCGGTAACGGGGGCGCCACCGTTGACAACACTGGTTTGTGGTGCCGCCGTCGACAACACTGGTTTGAGGCGCCACCGTCGGCAACACTAGTTTATCTCAACTTTTAATCCTGCAAATCCTATTCCAAATTATTCATCCCAGGTTGATAAAGTAAATTACCTCTGAGCTATGGAGGGGGGGGGGGTAACGGGGGGGGGGCGCCACCGTCGACAGCACTGGTTTATGGGGGGCATCACCGCTGACAGCACAGTCGATATGCAATGCTCTGTCGGTAAAACAGGGATCTACTAATGTGAGTTACCATGTGTCGGTATTTGGTGGCCCAGAACCCGCTTGGCCCAGTAGCCGCGGAGCCCCTACTACTATACTTGTTTTATATATTATTTTAGTTAAGAAAATCGGCCCAGTAGTTGTAAATAATTGATTTTGTTATATGAACATTTTGAGGTCGGTTTTGAAAAGGTTACGGTGGAATCACCTATATATTTATGTTAAATCATACTATTATAATAATTTGTTCGAGCCTTAAAAGAATAAACATGATTTATAAAAATTGGCTTCTATATCTGTTTGATTTTAAACAATCAGTCATGTATGAGTATAAATAATTTACTAGTTTAATAGAACCAGCACCAATGTAAACCTTTTATACAAGAATATAAAATAACATATAATAATTTATATGTTACTACAATCGCGAATGTTTAGTTGAAGATATAAGCACTCATAGTAAAAATCAGGCTAAAAAGTGAATGTAAGTCTTTTATATATGTATGAACTGGATAACTTTTTTGTAATACATTTTTAATAAAGATTGACTCTTACAACAATAGCTTATTACTTGCCTAGCAAAAGACATGTATAGAATTTTTTTATGGTTCAGTGTAGCATTGTTTTAACTGTCTAATGAAATATTAAATTTACGTGATCAGTCAATTCTGTATTGATAGAATTTATATTTTTTAAGATTTCTAAGGTTGTGATAAGAAAATAATTTTTATAAATTTTTAAGAGAGAATGAAATGTAAGGTGACTCGAACCTATAAATTATATGTCATAAGAGAGTTGTGTAACTAGTGAGAAAAAGAATACAAGTTTTGCTAATGAGAGAGAAAAAGGGAGTATAAATTATTATTAATGATGATAGTGTTACGAGTGAAAGTGCAATGAAAAAGTGATGGACCCCGTGCTTGAACCTAGATCCTTTGGCTCGCGAGACAGAAGCGCTGTCGTCGCACCACCACCGCCACCCACATTGCACTCTTCTACTCGTCTTCTTATAGTAATTAGACACCCATGACGTGTGTCCACACGTGACAATAGTATTAATGCTTTATTTAACAATAAGTATTTAAATTTTTTTTTAAATATCTAAACTTCTATTGTTTAACACACATTGTTATTACATTGGCAACAAACAAGCTCTATACTTTTAATCAAGTAAGCTAGTTTGAAGAATGAGAAATGTAGGATAGTTTTGAAAATTTATGAAAGTAAAATAATATTTTACCTGATATTCTGCTTATTCCGATTTTTTTAACTTGCAATATTCTGACTGAACTTATAATCCGTGAAAACCGACTGAAGCATATTCTCCCTGTGAAACGGTTTAAATGTTATAAAATCTGGAAAAGTGGGGATGTGTTTACTACTAGCTTGTAGTACGACTCTCGAAGAGTAAGGCTAACAACTGCGATTACTTGCTTCATTCTCGACTACGATAGATCGCAAGTAGAGTTCGAGTGGGGACTATGGGAAACACATTTAAAAATACGAGAGAGAGGGTAGTCGAAAAATCCGAGGAGTTAATCCGAGTTAAAATCGAAAGATCTAGCTGTATCTGCTGAACCGCACGATCGCGTGGGCTGTAGAGAATTAATGCATTGAAAATACGCTAGAGTGGGGACTATAGGGAACGCATTTAAAAGTACGAGAGAGAGGGTAGCTGCATGTGCTCGAAGAAAAATTCGAGAATCTAGCTGTTTTGACTGCACTGTGAGTACTGTAAAGAATCGATGCAATACGCCAGAGTGGGGACTATGGGAAACACATTTAAAAGTATGAGAGAGAGGGCAGTCGAAAAATTCAAAGATCTAGCTGTATTTGCTGCACCGCACGATCGCGTGGGCTGTAGATAATCAACGCATTGAAAATATGCTAGAGTGGGGACTATAGGGAACGCATTTAAAAGTGTGAGAGAGAGGGTAGTCGAAAAATCCGGGAATCTAGCTGTTTTGACTGCACTGTGAGTACTGTAAAAAATCGATGCAATACGCCAGAGTGGGGACTATGGGAAACACATTTAAAAGCATAAGAGAGAGGGCAGTCGAAAAATCCAAAGATCTTGCTGTATCTGCTGTACTGCATGCGCTCTAGAGAATCGGTGCAATACGCCAGAGTGGGGACTATGAGACACGTGTTTAAAAGTACGAGAGAGAGGATAGTTCGTTGCATTGATATTTTGAGGATTTTAACGAATAGAAATGTATGCGGACCGCAGCGTTTTAGCCCTGCAGCGTTTTAGCTACATTTTAACGTAGAGTGAGGACTATGGAAACATATGTGAAAGTATAAGAGTGAGGGTTGTCTCTAGCGGCTTGAAACTTTTAATGTATCACATACTTGCTGAGAATGTAAGAGAGTGAGGGCTCAGGTAATGTGAAAGGTGTCAGCATCGGTAAATTGAAAGCGTTGAGGCTTAGGTGTATTGAAAGCGCATCTCTGTTGACTTGAAACTTTTGATGTACCGCATGCAGCTTTTGCAGATACCTGTGTCTAGCTACATTTTTTCATATAAAGCTGGAAAAGCTTTGAATGTAGTGGAAAGGCTACAACTTTGAGTATATTGAAGCGGCATGCTACTCCTCACATTTTTTGTACATTAGACGTTGACATATTTTGTCTCGTTTATTAATGTTATAATAATTGCCGTCGTACTTTTCTTTAATAAAATATTTTTATCTTAATTTATAAAAAAGTCATTGTTTGATGTCAACACCGTAAATTATTACAAATTTTACGCATCTTTGCTCGAAATATGAAAAATAGAGCTAAAGTTATTATAGAAGTGTTTGCTATTTTGTTTCTCACCTATATGTAAAACAAGACCACTATATGTTTAAAACAAAACTGGAGGAACAGGTGTTTTCAATATAAAACAAAATGAATATCGCTAAACATATTATGTCGAGAGAACAAGGACAGAAGACAAAAGAGGACATGCCCTTTATAGCACGTTCGTTGTTGTTACGTGAATTTGTATGTTCATATGACAAAGGCATCATGCGGGACTATATAAAAAACAGCGATGTAATTAAAGTATTGTGACGAGCGGGCGCTAATTCATGTGTGACGTGGGGGTTTCGCTGGTGCAGCTAAACAGCTAATTGCCCTGCCAAACAAAGGGGGCAAGCACGCGAAACTACCGCGTTGATGAAAGAATCGTCTCTCGACGACGTAGGATCTGCCTCAGCAGCTCAGCTATCTTCGCTTGTGCGGACCGCGTAGAGTGGCGGGATCCTTTTCTGTTTGGCTGCTGTAAGATGCTTGGAAAAAGGGTTGGCATGCGATTAACAACTCTCGTAGTTAATTAACAATCACAATTGGGCTGACTTTGCCCTTTAACATTTATTGACTGAATATTAACAAGATATTCGGATTTTTCCGATATACTACAGCTTTACTGTTGCGTATATTTGTGCATGAGAGATAGACGAGGCGATCATCGAGATCGGCTGTCGCTCGTCCTAATCTATCTACTGTGCTTATCGCAGGCAGTGCATTTGGCACTGGTCTAGAGAAAGAGATATATATATATATATATATATATATATATATATATATATATATATATATATACGGGCTGATCGCCGACACGTAACAACTCACGGTAGACGCTCGTGATGGTCGCTGCGCTGCTCTCGACGAAGATGCATAGGCCTTGTTGCTCACCGTAGCGCTGCCGTGCTGGTCGCCCGGAATATCTCCTCCTCTCGGCTTGATCGGTGATGACCTCTTGCCTTACTGTCATCTCGTCGGCGGCTTCCGACGGCTCCTTGGATGTATCGGCCGGCTCTCGCAAGAGAAGCCGGTCACGTGCGTTCGCTTTCGTAGTCGAACGGTAAAAGCCCCCGAGTCTTATCTCTCGCTCGGCTCATCGGCTGCTCTCGTCTCGGGCCCTTCGGGTAAGGTTAGCTCGAGACGCTCTTCTTCTCTCTCTCTTGCTCTGCTGCTGGCGCTGTAGCGCCCTCTCTCTCTCTCTCTCTCTTTCTCTCTCTCTCTCTCTCTCTCTCTCTCTCTCTCTCTTAGTGCGCTACTCTCTCTCTCTCTCTCTCTTACCTTTCCCTACTCTGATGCTTCGCGTGCGGCTCCTGCCGCCTAGATACTCGTTTCGTCGGGCGTGTATGTGCGAGTGTTGTGTGTGTGTACGTGCGCTGCGTACGCACGTATCTGTTCTGGGCATATACTACGTGTGTGGGTATATGCACTGTCACACATATTTCGCGCGCTCGCCGCTTCGCGCGACCATTTCGTGCTTGGAGCGACGTTGCGGGAGGCGCGCGCGGGTTTAGTGCGCGCGAGACAGATAGGTGAAAGCGAAGGAGCGAATTAGACGCACGCAAGCTGATTCGACACCGGTATATTTTTCCCGCGAGATCTGTTCGAGTGAGACGAGAGAGAAGACAGTGACGACCAGAGAGAAAGAGAGAGAGAGAGAGAGAGAGAGAGAGACACCTACTGGAGGAAGCACCCGCACTATCGTCACCCGGGACCTCGGAAGCACTCCAAGAGCCCGTCACTGATTCGACCGAGAGGGACGCGTCCCGGTCACCGAGGACCTTCCCCGTCTGCAGCCGACAGACACGCAGCGGCCGAGTGTTCCACGTGCGCGTCAACTGTTGTAAGTCCGACATATTAAGTATCGCGTGCTTTGCGAATAACCGAATCCGCTGTAGACGCCGAGGCCGAGGCTCGCTGCCACCGAATCATCGGCTCGTCTCCACTGCGAACCGCGGGTGCGAACGCGTCCTCTCGCAACGCGTAATCTCTTTGTAATGATATAGCACAGAATATAACCATCTCTTTATTAGACACGAATGCATGAGTGTTTATTCCGCACCCTTGTCACGTCCTTCCGACGAACCCGGGACGAGCGAGCCGGTTACATCTCGGCGTGATTACAAAACGCGCGCCTGACCGGAGACTCTGCACGTGAAGAAAGCGCGCTCAGTTGCTCATCGAGGTAACCCGGCAGCATAGCACGGAGTCGGCATTGTACAAACGGCTAACGTCCGTTGCCGACCCCAGCCTCATCGAGGGATAGCCGTGCGGAGATAAGAGAAGAGTGAGCAATCTCTATTATATATTACTTTAATCGAAGTGACAAACTCAATGAATTGTAAAGTTGCATATATGGCTTGGGCAACAAAACATGATTAGTGATTGGACGGTTTCCAACGAAGCTCCCACATTTTTGGATATTAATTATGATATTCGGTTGGACCTTGAAGTGGAAATGTCAACCATTCTTGGACATTTGGAAGACATGAGTGATGTTACATTTCTTTACATCGTAAACGAAAGCAACCATTGTATTAGAAAAAGTGTAGTCGAAAGAGATTTAAATTCTTATTTCTTGTCAAACAGAGACAAATTATTGGAATTGAAAAAACAACATGAGCAATTCGATTTCGCCAATAATATAAAGACAATGCTAAAAGATAGTCTGCAAACAATAGAAGCATCGAATATTCCAATGAGTCACATCGATATTTCCTTAGTGTGGGATATGGAAGTCAAGATGAAGAAAGAATTAATTAGAGATTTAGAAGATGGATTAAATGCTGCTTTGGACGAAATTTTAACATAAAAAATCTCTATATTAAAGATATTTTGCCGCTACCGCCGTGTCAAGAATTGGGTTGTTAAGTCACAATTCCGACCTATAATTAATTATTGAATTTTACTCACTTGGGTTTAACTGCTTGGGCTGGGAACTCTGCTGCTGTGCTGTAGTCAGGCTTATATAGGATGGATTTATTTAAATGAAAATACTTGCAATTAATTGACGTTCACGATTTATTCAAGATAAAGTTCTATAAGTATAGAAATCGCGACTTAAGCCCTGATAACTCTTGTCGACGGATAGGAGCGTCGTACAAGAGTCCAGATCGAGTGTATAATTACAACTGGTCACTTGGCGTATTCGGGGAATACTCATTAACCTTGCTGATCTACTTATTAATCTGAGTCGTCAGTTTTCGGATTCATAACGATTCCGCTGATATTGCTTAAATGCAATACGTCGCAGGACGTCACAGGGTTATCACATCAAGAATGCACAAAATTTACCCTGTACATGAGTTATTGATAAAGGATTTTTTATGCGGCTCCCCTCATATCGTATTCACAGATAAATATAGAATAAATGTATATAAATTTTTAGTTTATAGAGTTTACGCGTATATAAGTATATAAAATTTAGTAAAAGTTATCGTATATAGGTATATAGGCTTCCCCATATTCACCTTTTTTACATAAGAATGTTTGATAATAAAAAAAATATAAAGAGAATCCTTAAAGTGATATGTTTGATACTAACACGAAAATTAAATTTAGAAGTCATGGAAAAGCACCGTATATGTATTGCTAGAGATATTCTAAAATTACACTTTTATTACTACGAGGACTATTAAAGGAAAAGATTAATGTAAAAAGTGTTTGTTGACTAAATAAATATTTACAATTAAAGTAATGTTTTACATGGAGGTAATTATCATAATATATCAACACTTGTAAGTTGTACGCTAAACATCAATTGAATACTAGCAAACCATTATTAAACTCTAGCAAAACGTTACGTTAGAAAATTATACATTTTGTGCAATTATGTATATTTATCAACAGAGCATTTCTTTAATTTTTTCTACACTATTTCTAATATTTTCTATATTTTGTATATAAATTTATTTGAAACTGTATATAAGAGAACAGATTACTTTTTATTAATAAGAAAAATAATTACACTCACCTTATTTTTTTAAAATGATTATACGATTATAATGCTTAGCAAATCACAGCTTTCCTTCACTTAGAAATTTTGTTATATAAACACTATATTTAGTTATTTAAATTCTTTTTCAAACTTTTGATACTTTTCACTACTCACATTTGTGATGTTACTTTAGTGAGAGTCACGGTTTGAATAGTCTCCGCAGGTCAGCAAGTGTGACCGAAGAGCTTCCCTCTGTACATGTGGATGTAATAAACTAGCTTTATCAATTTCGAGGAATAAATGTCTATGGAGTAGGGACAACTGAAATATATTGAAAATTGTGAGGGTGGGGGATGCGTTCTGCTCTTAGCTTGTGAGTGGAAACCTTTGCTGAACCGCATGCTGTGTCTAGTGTGCCTGCAGAGGATCAGTGCATTAGTGTGTAGACTGGTGACTATGGGAACCATATGGAAAAGAGTGAGAGTGAGGGTCGTTTTTCACTGCATCATTGCCGAGAGTGTCGGTTTTGACGCTACGCTAGAAGAAATGTATGCGGACCGTAGCATTTTAGCCCTGCAGAGGATCTGTGTCTAGCTATATTTTTATGTAGAATGCGGACGATGAGAAATGAATCTAAAAGCAGAAATTAAGGATTGTTTATATCTTATGATATAATAATAAAGAGTTTATTAAAATATTTATTTATAAAAATTTTTTTCGTCGATGTTGAGTTAATGTAAATACTTTTTCGTTTTGCAAAAAATAAAGATTTGTTTCTAAATAATTGTTGTATAAAAGATTAGTTTTCGTATAAATTATGTAACTATATATCTTCTCAAAATAATAATAAAGAGTTTTGTATTGTTTAGTTATTATAATTAAGAGTTTTTGTGTATTTCTACGAAGTTGAAGTAGGATTATAAATTAGTTATGTCTAGCTTAAATATTGAGCCAATAATATTATTGAATTCGAATAATGTATTTCACGGATAAGTGCAGTTCCCTCCTTGAGGTACATATTTATATACTCCATGTAGATGATTTTTTAATCGCACTGTAGTAGTAGTATATAAGTAGTAGTCGAGTCGCTGTATAGGCTAAGTAATTATGTACATTCTTATAGTTGCATTGTATAGAAAATTATGATTAGTTTTAGTATAAACATATTCATGGTTTCCTATATTTCTTCAGGCAGGTTAGAGTTGTATGTATATGTAATGTTTTTTTATATGTTTTGATGAAAATAATATATGTAATGTATCTTGTATACTCGTTTAATAAGGATTTTTTCATATAAATAATTGGAATGAACAATATGTTATACTACTACTACTAAATAATAATATAACAATATGTTTTATTATTTACATTCGTACCTGTTCCCAATTTATCTCCATATAGTCGATATTGGCATCTCGCTCGGGACACATTAAATAATACAAATCGATCAGCCATATTGGATTTTAAGCCAATCGCGTGCAAGAATTTTGTACTGCTGGCGTCAGCAGAGATCGTATTAGATCCTGCAATTAACAGATCCAGCAACAAAAATTCTATATATATACCTTATTATTGATACAACAGATCTGCAGGTCGGTAAAGAAGAGGAGATTGATGCAGGGCGGTTGGCTGGGGGGGGGGGGGGGGGGGCAGCTAGCAGAGGCCTGGGGACCGCAGCTTTTAGGAAAATCGGGGTAAAAGGAAATCGGGGTAGAAGAAAATCAGGGTAGAAGGAAATCGGGGTAAACGGAAATCGGGGTAGAAGGAAATCGAGGTAGCGCAGTTGGGATCTGGTGTAGCGCAGTTAGGATCTAGCGTAGCGCAGTTGGATGATGGCGTAGCGCAGTTGGTATAGCGCCAACTGCGCCAGAACCGGCCTAGCCACTACTAGGAGACAATAAAGTTTGCAAGTTGCAAAAAGCATTATATGGATTACGAGAAAGACCTAGAGCTTGGTAAAATTGTTTTAACGAATATGTTGAAAAATTAAATTTTGTGAGAAGTAACTACGATTACTGCCTATATGTAAATAACATGAGCAAAGATTCAATATATATCCTAGTTTTTGTAAATGATCTCGTAATTTGTTGCAAAGATAAAAATAAAATAAATGAAGTAAAAGCTAGTCTAATGAAAAGATTTGCAATGAAAGATATGGACAAAATTAGCCAATATATAGGTATTGATATTGATTATAGTGGTAATAGAGATACATCGACTTTGAGTCAGACTAAGTATATTGAATCATTAGCTGCTAAATATAATCTAGGAAATGCCAAACTATATGATACTCCAATGGAGATAAACTTATAATTAGATCAAGCTAGCGAAATAGATGAAACAATTATACAGGGTGACCCAATTTAAACGGGCACCGCTCATAACTCGCCAGGGACAGCCACAATCGAAAAAATGGTGGAGACCAAAGTTGTAGGATATCGAAGGGGCAACCCGAT
>QLSS01001229.1:0-13058 GCA_024372645.1 Trichomalopsis sarcophagae
TTACTAACTCTGTAACAACGTGCTTCCTCTAGCGCACAACGAAAGGATATGAGGAGGTAAGCATGGGTGAGAGGCGGGAGGGTCGCCTCTCCGAAAAGTTTTACTCTGAACGTTGTGACCTCTTGCGGAGGGTAGGATGACTACATGTAATCACTTCGAACGAGGCTTCTTCATATAATTGCGATCGAACTTCACTTACAGGTAAGTTCGTTTGATCGTTCAATTCTTATGCACTCGGGTTCGAGTCCAAGTCTCAGCAATTTTTTTTTCTACTTGCTGATAAAATATATAATACAATTTTAAATAAATTTAAATTATCTTATTAGTACGATAATGTTTTACAAAATACATTGATATTAAAAAAAATTATTAATTTGTATTCCTATAATTCAAGAAGTTTCATTGGATACTTTTTTTTCATAAACGATTAAGTAAATTATACCTACATTTATTGCAGGCCCACCGTATACTTTCCTAAATTGAAATATAACTGCAGAAGCAGAATGGAATATTGCGTTATTATTGTATACTGTATATATATATATATATATATATATATATATATATATATTATCAGCAATTAGAAAAAAAAATTTGCTGAGACTCGGACTCGAACCTAAGTGCATAAAAATACCAAGCAACAACGTAGACCGCGCCGCCACAACCACCGTTGACGAAGAAAAACTGAAAGTAGCATATGTTCATCGGGAGACTGGGGTGGCCTTTTAGTTTAATTTAATTTTGTTTAAGCTTAAACTTAATTTTTTCGTTTTAATGTAATTGTAAAAAGGTTATCGTACTGATAAAATAATATAAATTTATTTAAAATTGTATTTTTTCGTTACCCATAAAACTATAAATAATTGTAGTTACACATTGTACTTCCCCTACGTACTAAAAAAGTAATAATATTTCTTATTGTTTTTACGCATTATGAACATTTTATAAGCAAAAAAAAAAAATAAAAAAATTTGCCGAACCTCGGTCACGAACTCGAGTGCATGTAAACACCAAGCAACAACGTAGACCGCGCCGCCACGATCATCATTGTTGTGTGAAAATTGAAAGTAGCATATGTTTATTGGGAGGCTGGGGTGGATTGTTAGTTTAATTTAGCTTTGTTTAAACTTAAGCTTAACGTGTTTGTGTCGGTTTAACCATAATCCGTCTTACGTCTAAACAATTAAAGTTTTTAATTATGAGAGTTGATTTCATAAAGGTGATCATGGCTACTGACCTTAAGGGTTTAGAGTTAATGGTTTATGGATCATATTCATCACGTAAGCCCAAATCCTTGACAGTTACGGCCGCTTATATTATTTCTCCTATATATGTTCTGCCGCGCCGCGGCCCGCGATGTGATTGTGTACTCTCTACTTCCCCATTCGCCGCTGCAGCTGGTGGGGAAGCTAGTTGCGTACGGCGGCCCCTACTTCTCCTCCGCTGCTTCTAGATACGTATAGTTCGGAGCGAAAACCGCAGGGCGGCGCTAGCTTACGACTGTATATCGCACGGCACGCTTTCGCCCATGCTCATCGGCAATCTCTCCTCTAATCTCTGATCGCGCGCGGTGTTCTTCTCGAGTGTGTTTCTTTATTATACGGCGCGACTCCTGGTGCCCGCAGGATTAGGCGTGTGACCGCTGTATTGGTACATCAGCCCACTACACTTGGCAACAACAACGTGGCGCTACATTACCCGCGTAGTCTCCTGCCAAACGGCAGTGGAGCCACCGCTGCTCCACGCGGTTAGCAGGTGAGGTTATACACCTCAACGACACAATAACAATTGCTTACGCGTGTTTTCCTGCTGCTCACGATTTGCAGCAGGGCAATTTCGAGTGTTTTAGGAGTGCATTCGTGTACGCGTGCAGTCAAACGGGCTGCACGTCGCAATACATACATATATGATATTAATTAGTTAACAAAAATATTGAATGAATTTTTATATAATTGGCTGAGTCATCGCCATTGTCATTTTAATATATATGATAGTAATTTGTTACTAATATAATAATAAATTTATTTCATTTCATATATATGTTACTGGTCGTATGTTTTGTTTATTTAAAATACATAATTTTAATATATTTACATACTCCACACAGCAGTCACTATAAATTATATGTTCCCTTATCTAAAACAATATTAAGAAATAATTTATAAATATGTTTAAGTAAAGAATCTATTTACGCTGAAACACTGGGGTCTACTAGTGCAGCCCAGCGCTGCGCGCGCTCCCCACGCGAACTACTCCCCCTTCTCCGCGCCTATTCGTAGTTCGACCTGCCACGTTGCGAGGTTGTCGGCGCCTCTCTATTGCGTGGCGCAAATTTTACACTTGTAACGTGTAGTTGAACTACCAGCACATCAGCGCAGCTTTTAGTGTTCGATGCATGCGCTCGACCATGCCATTCGACTGCGGGTGGTATGGTGTCGTCCGAACTCGGTTGGCTCCGATGATGCTGGCTAGGACCGTGAAGACTCCTGCCTCGAATTGCACGCCCTGGTCGGTCGTTATGGCGAGCGGTGTGCCGTACACGCAGATCCACCGGTCATAGAATGCCCTGGCGGTGGTGCTTGCCTGCTGGTCCGGGATGGGGATGGCTTCCGGCCATCTGGAGAAGCGGTCCACGATAGTGAGGCAATATTGCAGGCCGGAGTTGAGCGGCAGCTTGATGAAGTTGAGATGAATATGGTTGAAGCACGCGTCTGGTGTTGTGAAGTTCCCCAGGGCCGAGCGATTATGACGGTCGACTGCTGGCAGAAATACTTGGCCAGAAATATTTCTGCGCGGTCTGCCGGACGGTTGCGCGTACACTCGGGTGCGAAAGGCCGTGCGTGATGTCGAACGCGGTCCTTCTGAGCTTCCCAGGCACATATGGCCGGACCTAGTTGCCATCTACAGCGCAGTGGAGCATCGCGTCGCCGATGTTAAGTGTGCACAGGGCGAGCGCTGGCAGCGAAGAGGCCAAGATGTGCGGCAGGTCTTCGTCGTCCTTTTGATGTTGGGCCAGGGTGGCGAAGTCGAGGCTGGCCGGCATATCGATTGCTTCGATCCTGGAGAGCGCGTCTGCTGCCGTGTTGTCCGGGCCTTTTGTATACGCCAACTTCACTTGAAACTGCAAAATGTAATATATTTGGCGAGACTGACAATGTGAGGCTTTTTCCGGAGGCTGGTTCGCCGCGTAGGTGAGCGGCTTGTGATCGGTTAACAGCGTGAAAGGTCCTCCTTCTAACATGCCCTTGAAATTCTTGACAGCAGCGAAAGCGACAAGGAGCTCTCGGTCATACGTGCTGTATGCTTTGCTCGGCGGGGGACAGCTTCCTAGAGAAGAACCCGAGTGGCTTCCATGTGCCGTCTTCCTCTTGCTATTCGAGTGCTGCGTATATTGCGTGGTCCGATGCATCCGTGAGCAGCCGTTTGGGAGCATTGCGCCTCTGCAAGCGCCTGCTTGCTTGCTATGAACGCCTCCTCCGCGGCGGGCGTCCATGCGAGTGGTAGGGCCTTCTTTTTCGGTGGTAGATGCCGGAGGAGGTCGTTGAGAGGCGCCAAGAGGTGCGCTGTGCCAGCGATGCATCTGCGATAGTAATTGATCAGCCCCAGGTAGCGACGAAGCTGTGCTGAGTTGTTCGGCTTCGGGAAGGCCTGGATGGCTTCGATGCGCTCCTGTGGTGGCCTTAAACCTTCGGCGGAGACCACGTACCCGAGGTAGGTCACCTGTTTCCTGCCTAAGACGCACTTGTCGGGGTTCACCCTGATATTGGCGCCGTGCAGAACCTCGAAGAGCGTCTTGAGGTGAGAGAGGTGCTCCTCGGTGTCGTTGGATGCCACGATGATGTCGTCTAGATAGGCTCGGGCAAAAGCCAGGTCTCGCTGGAGTTGGTCCATCGACCTCTGGAGCGACTATGCAGCGTTGCGCAAACCCATGGAAGATCTCGTGAACTCGAAAAGCCCAAACGGTGTAATGATGGCTGTTTTATGGGCGTCTTCCGGAGCGATCGGGACCTGGTAGAATGTCTTCTTGAGATCGATGATTGAGAAGATGTTTCCTGTGAGGCTGAGCAGTAGGTTCTCGATGATGGGCAGTGGATAGCGGTCTGGTACCTTGCGGCTGTTGAGCTGCCTGTAGTCTCCTGTGATCCTGTATGTGCCGTCTGATTTAAGAACTAGGCGGAGCGGGCTAGCCCAGTTGCTGTCAGACAGTTGCACGATGCCCAGCTCTAGAAGAACCTTAAACTCTGCCTTGGCTGTCTTCAACCAGGGGCCCAGGAGACGACGAGCTTTCGCTGCTGCAGGCGGTCCCCTCGTCTGGATATGATGATGCGTGTCGAGACCTGGCAGAGCGATGACCGAGCTTCCCGGCGTAGCGAAGTCGCTATACTGCCGTAGCAGGTCAGTGAAAATGTCTTCTGCGACGTCTGCCGAGATTATAACTTCTATAGAATGTACGTCGGTTGGCAGCATGGAGCCCTCAGCGTATAGCGAAGTGTGCTCGTCCACGTTACGGCGCCGCTGCATGTCGACAAGCAGGCCGAAATGGCCGAGGAAATCTGCGCCCAAAAACATCAATAATTGAAAAATATTTTTTCGTGGTGAATGTATGTGTTACTATACTAAGATTACTGCTGTTATACAGAAATCTGTTTCTACAAAATATTCTTACAGGATAAAAGGTACTTCACAGAAAAAAATGACATAATAATTTAAAAATTTTAATGCAATGTAAATGAACAAATTTCTATTTAATTGGCTGAGTTATCGCCAGTGTCATTTCAATATATATATAATAGTAATTGATTAATAACACAATAATACATTTATATTTTATTTCATATTTATGATACAGGTCGTGTCTTTTATTTATTTTACATATACTGAACAATATTAAAAACAGTTTATAGAATTTAAAATATAAAATATTGTAATGCGGGCGTTTTTATTAGATTATTTGTGTCTAATAATAACGACAGTCTCAAACCTGTCAAACGCAGAGAGCAATATTTCTGATTACTATAACATAGAGCTTAGAGATACAAGAACACCATTTGAACATGAAATATACCGTAAATTACTTGTGACATCCTGTAGACGATGTCCAGGTGTCAGAATGACCCCCAGGTCGTCGCGACATCATCTACAAGAAAGTACACCACTCAAACATAAAATATACCGCAAATTACTTGCAACTTTCTGTAGACGATGTCCAGGTGTCAGGATAACCCCCAGGTCGACGCGACATCATCTACAAGGAAATGCAGTTAGTGGATATCAAATATACTGTAAAAACTCCGAAGAATTGTTTAAATTCCTAGAATATTTCTATATATGTAGTATAAAATGTTTATTGTGGCTGAGTTATCATCAGCATCATTTTATCTGGACCAAATGTAATCATTTTTATCTTATGTACGTCTACACATTATGTTGTATTATCAGTATACCAAAAAAAAGTTATATTTGTTTATTCATTATAATTAATTTATAGAAAATGTGCATACGTACGTACGTACGTACGCTTTTTTGTTAACTTATGACGAAGAACGTTGTTAACTCGCCATAACCTCCCCAGCATACAATCATTATACTATTTAATGTAAATTAGTTACATGTTACAGGTAAACAGCGGCGGAGCAGCGAGAGAGAGCACACCATGACGGTGCGTGGAGAGAGAGAGAGAGAGAGCTTCGCGCGCGAGACTTAGAGCTAGCTGACGAGAGACAGTTTCGACTACACGGCTACCATCACGGCTACGTCTGAGGTTTCTTCATGCGTCCTCGCCTCGACTCCACCCGACCTACGCCAACTCGCCTGCGAAGGAGACGTCCTGGGCTCGAGCATACCCGATAACGAGCGAGAAACGCCAACCGCAAGTGTCAGCTCTCTGATTCTCTCTCTCTCTCTCTCTCTCTCTCTCTCTCTCTCTCTCTCTCTCTCTCTCTCTCTCTCTCTCACTAGCTCTCTCTCACTAGCTCTCTCCCGATCTCTAGCTACGTCGTTCACCTGCGTCTCGCACACCCGCGCGTGTGCGCGGATATCTTATTTTGAGTGCAGACAATACATTCCTTTCGGTCTAAATCTAACGTCTGAGTTCGGAGTCATTTCTGCTGACCCGCTTCCCGTCTCCTCTAAACTACGTTCCCCGCCGTCTCCACGGGCACGCGTATCGCTTCACGATACTCGTACATGCTAACTGCAGCTAGCCATATTTGACCTTGGCCGGTCCACCTGTCTCGTTTCCTCGGGATGTACTCTACTGTTATAAACTTTACAGCTTAATAATATAAAAAATCATCAATAAAAAAAATACATTATTGTGGTAAATGTATGTGTTGCTGTACTAAGATTACAGTTTTTATAAAAAAATGTATTTCTACAAAATATTTTTACAGGATAAAGGGTTCTTTACAGAAAAAATCGCATAATGGTTAAAAGATTTTAATATAATGTAGATATAGCAGGATCGCAGATGAATCAGCTTTGACAGTTGTCAGATCAAAATTGATAAGATATAGGCCTTGCAATTTCGTTACTCGTGATAAAGCGACATAAGTTTGGCCAGAACAAAATAGAGAATTACCTGTTTCTACAATAACATTTTCTAAACTTAAGCCTTGACTTTTGTGAATAGTTATCCCGTAACTGTTACAGATCGGAAATTGTTGTCGTATTATATATACTTTGTCCATAATGACAAATTTGTATTCTAGTTTAGGTGTTGAATGTTCTGTACCATTAATTTTATACGGTCACTGATGATTTCATCTCCCTTATCTTTAGTAACAGAAATTACAGAACGTATAGTGCCATTTACTAATCCAATAGAGACATCAATATTTCTCCTTATCATAATTTTTGAATTTATTTTTATTTTGATTACAAGCTCAATTCCACAAGTATTATCTTTGTCCTCATCTAACATTTTTAAAACTTTCTTTTGCAAGTTTTTCGGACATTTGAAAGAATCATTAGCTATAGGATTGATATCTTCAGAATCAATTCTACGAAGCATAGCATCATTTAGAATACCGCACATATTCCTCGTTGGTAACAAACACACAGTATCAGTAGGTAATTTATCAACCATGCTCACGATTCTTGCATTATTTCAAGACTATTCGTACTTGAAAATTTTACTGTTTTAGAACACTGATGTCCGTATAAGTTATAAATCCTAAGCTTAATCTCTGGAGTATTTCGTTATATTGATTATCATTTTTTTGACTCATGTTAATTGTTAGCTCATCCTACTCGAATAAAGTCCACAAATGAAATGAATTTATAGCTGCGATGTATTTTTCAATTTCTTTTTTCGTTACTTCAACGAAAGCGAATTTTTCTCGAACAGGTGGAAGGTGAAGTAAATCACCAAATACAATAATATGGATTTTTCCAAACCAACCATTATCGCATTCGGAAGTATTGAAGATTTCAGTAAGACGTAAATGAATATACATTAATGTGATATTAGATACCATGGATATTTCATCAATAATAATCAAGTCAACATTTTCCAAGCTTTGCCGTATTTGTTTCAAAGCTGCAGGCGATAGTTCTTTATATTTCGCGGTACACCCATGCTGCACTGGTAAATGCAGAAGTCTATGAATAGTTAAAACAGAAACATTGTAAGTAGCTATTCCAGTAGGCGCTGTAACAGCTGTTTCTTTCTTACGTATTGTTTTATTCCACGCGACAATAGTTTCGATCAAAAAACTTTTTGCAGTACCACCTGGGCCACTTATGAAAGTTCTCAAAATTTCATCATCAGACTGTAAGACAGAAGTGATTTTTTTGAAAATATTTGATTGATCTACATTGAATCTTGAAATAGAATCCTCTATATCTGTTTCGTTTATGACGACTTTTTCGGCCATATCTTCAAAATCTTTTATGGCATTCTCTATCTCAATTGGAACACAATTGAGATAGAGAATGCCATAACAAGCGTTCTGGCAAATTGTCAGGATTAGATTTAGTTTCTTGCGTTTCCAGCAATTGATTTTGAATAATTTCATTCATCTTTTCCATAGCTTCTCGTATCATTCCACTTGATCATGATACTTCATTGCATCAATTAATTCGCATTGTCTATTTTGATATGCCATTGTAAAAGTATCTTCCCCATTTTTTAATTCATTGGTATCCCTCCAAGGTTGAAATAGCAGTAGTAGTGAATGATAATAATCTTCTGGTTGATTCATTGGATTATATTTCCAGTGATTTATAAGATAGGGCTTTTTTCGCTTTTTATAAAAAAGATCTCCTGACATCTCGTAATTTTACTGAAATTTCGTAATCTGCTTTATAGACTGGTTTCGTTTTTATTATATCAATCCACCTTGCAAAATCGTACGAACATAATGAATTTATTTCCTGAGGTCGGTTTGGATAATGGCTATCAATTGAATCGTGAAATATATCTGTTGAGTCCGGTGATTTTTTATTTCTTTAAATGATTTAAGTTTTCTATTTCGTATCATCTAATGACAGTATCAGTATCTGTAGCGTGAAGAGGATGCCCTAAGAGCGTGTCAGCTGCTCCGCACTCCCTGTGATTTAGGGCTCGCATAGAAAAAGACCAAAGCCGACTGCATAAAGATTTATTGGATTGAATATTCGAAAAATTTACGGTACTTTTTTCTCCTTTAGTTCCATAAGAAGATACATACTTTGTTAACAGGTAAGAAGACTCGCAAATAAATTGCGCGTCATTATTACCTTCCCAAAGTACCAAGCAAGCATATAATCGTTAATACATTGTTAATACATCTGGCCGTCGTGGTAAATCATAGAATCTGCTCTTATTTCTTAATTTTCATTTGTTCGCAATAGCTGCAGAAACTTCTCTTAAAACTAATTTAGGTGTTATTGGAAGGGGAAATTCAAAATGACAAGCAGTCTTGAAACCTGTTTTAGTTTTTTTTACGCATACAATAGTTATTATGTGTATGACGTTGACAAGCCATAACACGTCTGTGAAGTTCTGGTGAAACGTGTTTATTACGTATTCGACACGTAATATTTTGTAAAATAAATTTTTGGATTTCTTTATTAGGTCCTTTACCGTAAACGGGAGCATCATGAATCCAAAATAAACAATGATAGTCTGGTAATCCTCTGCCCTGGTATTCGCAAGCATAATAATAATGAACTACTTTTCCTATCGGATGAGCCGAAGAAAGTATATAAGTTAGCATTGCTTGGAATCTATTCGGAATATACCTTGAAGCTGACACAGGATCAGCAGCTATGAGTTCACTTATAGATCTTTTATCGTTTTCCTAACCATTAGCTGCGCGTATGTATTCAGCTAATGCAGACCACATCCACTCACCAGAGCTAAACGTAATAAAAAACGTTGCTGGTCCATACTCATTCATCATGCATTTCAAATCATTTCTAACCTGTTTCCAATATGCTTTAGCGAAAAAATACTTTCTAAATTGGAATCTAATTGATCTTGTTCTAAATTTTCTATAAGTTCTTTTACTGTATATTTATAGCGTGGATTTACAACATTCAATTTATGAAAGATTCCAGCGCTGATTTGTCTTATATTATTATTAAATAACAAATAAAATAGGTACTAAATATTCAATCTAAACTGTGAGTGTTTAGATGTCAATCTAGATATTATATAATCATAATCCCTCAAACTAACAGATCTTTTTTCATGCTGCCCTTACATTCCATAAGGATACAAGTCTGGAAAACATTTTAAATCTAAATCTTCAGCACGAACATCCAAAGCAGTAACATATATCTGGAGCATCTGATATCGTTTTGAATCAGTTTCATTAATTATTTTTTGTATGCAATGGATAAATAGAATACTGTTCATAATATAGGTTTGACTGAGATTTCTGTGTTAGTAATGCAGCTATTTGTGGCTTTTTATGTACTAGTGACATTTAGCGCGCTCCGCGCGCGCATTATTATGATCTATATGAGAAATAGATATTAAATATAAATGAATAATTAAAATAATTCAATTCTGATGACAATCAGCATCTGGTGTATACGAGACATTAATTCTTATTAACATACCCCACATCAACTCCAACAACACTACATATGCAATCTTAAATATGTCAAAATCTAATGAACCTAAACGAGCGCCTAGTAAAAGGACTCGAAATACCGCAAAAACTTACATGATTTTAAATTTTCTACATGTCTCACCCTTTTTTACTTCAGTTATCGCATGTCCCATAGAAAAACATTTTTTCCACTATTTTTGTCTTAAAATTTATATGATAAATAGTTCTTATTACTCTCTATTATCATGATAGTTTTTAAACAGGGTTTCCCCGTTTAGTTACCAAATTATAATAAATTAAAGAAATTAAATCTTAAATAACTTAAAATCTAATTGACCTATTGAAGATCGCCCAAAGAACGTGATCAAAATACCATTTAAAATACTAAATGAATCTAAAATTTTAACTTGATTCATGCCTTTTTACTCCAATTATCGTGTTCCGTAGAAAAACGATATTTTCAGTAAGAAAGGAAGCAAAAAACTTACCATAAACCCATAAGATTATTTAGAATGATTTCAGCTAATTCGAGTAATAAAAGGATAAGTCCAATTTCAGCTTTTAACATTTCCAAAAACGTATTATATCATATAGTTCTGATCTATATAGTGTATAAGCTACTGAAAAACAGAAATAATGTAAAATCTTTGGTACGCGTACTTTTCATTCTCATTCGATTTCTTTTTTTTAATAGGTTACAGAGTATGGATTAGAACTATATGATATAATATGTTTTTGAAATGTTAAAAACTAAAAAATAAGTTGTAATTTGACCTATACTTTTACCACTTTAATTAGTTGAAATTATATTTTAGACCATTTTCCAACAAAAGTCAAAATTTTCAGTTTGTATATAGTAACTGATTTAAAGTCATCATTATAAATAATCTTATGGGTACGTAGTAAGATTTTTTTGTAAAGCAGTTTTGTAAAAGCAGTTGCTCCTCAAATAATATATATATGCATGCTCCAAAACAAATATAACAGCTGCTTAATTTTGTTAAATTTTTGCAAATTTCTATTAAAGCGCTTGATAGTATTTCCATATTCTTTGAGAACAAAACATTTATATATTCTAAACTGACAATGGTTTTATATTAGACACACACATATAATATATATTTATTTATTTATGTGTTATAGTAGAAAGTGCTTCTCACAAAAACTACAAAAGTAAATGATGCGTATTATTTTGCGTATTATCATTCTTATCATCGTTAGCCAAATCTTCATACTGTAAATTGAGATTTCCAAGAATGTCTGTAATTTGTTCAGGACAAGACGGTGTCTGTATATTAAAATATAAAGGATTCCAACGTTTTAACCAATGCAAAGCATGCCATATTTTGTTAACATTAACATAATCTTCCCAAATAATTTTCCCCTTTGTTCAAATACCTCGTATTAAAATAAACATTTCATGATTAATATTTAGAGGATCGGTATCTGTACAAATTTTTTTTAAGGTTTCCTCTAAAGGTAACGGTAAATGAAAAGTTCTACTCGTGACTTTATCAATTTTGCAATAATTAGGTACAATTTTCTTCATTACTCTATCCATTTTAACAATTGTTTGGAAAGCTTTTGCTCGTTGTATCAACATTCTTTCATATGTATTTAAAATTTTAACTTCATCAGGGACTTCTTTGACATGAAGTTAATTTAAAATTGAATACTAGATTTTAATTTACTGTTATGGTTTGAAACGGATTGGAACAAGCAAAACGTTGTAATCCGTTACAATCCACTTCGATCCGTTTAGATCCTTTTTTTTAATGAGGGATGTTTCTCGAAAGGTTCATGCAAGTTTACCGTGACGTTTTACGTTATATTTTATCGTGGCGTAAAAAGATATCCGGGAATATTGACGCAATGTTTTTGTGAGGTTCCTCCGGTAACGTACATGAAACGTTGAGATGAACTTTCTGTAGAAACTTTCAAGTATTATTTATACGAGGTTGTTGTGATGTTCTACAACAGTTTTGGAAATTAACAAACAATATTTTCCAAAAATGTCGCTGAAAAGTTGTAAAAAGTTTTCTAAAAATGATACCAGAAATAATAATCATAGCAAGGTTTATGCGATGTTATTGTAAAATCTTTCAATGAATCTTTCTTTGAAATATTTTTTTCTACGTGGGTATTGATGCGCGGTAAAAGTCAAAAGTACATAGTTTTATGTTTATAAGTCAATCCTCGTAATCCTTATTACAAATTCATTCTAGGTTAAGAACAATTGTTTCCGATCACAAATAGTATTTTGAAAATGCGTTCATTTAATATAAAACGCCGAAATTTTTTAATTTTAAAAGATTATACATTAGATCTTGCAAAACAAATTGATGTAATTCCCTACTGAAAATGATCAGCTGATTTTCAACTGATTTTCAGCTGATAATCAGCTGATCTTTTGCAGTAGGGCAATATCAATAAAAAAACCGAAGCCCTTAAACCAAACTACACCACGTTTGCTTAGCTTATTCATTCGAAAGGATGGCAAGCCAAGCGAGAACAAAATGAAAAACCAAAGTCCTCGAACCTAGCTACCCCATGCTTGCTGAGATTAATGATTTATTAAAGACTTCTTGGCACTTTGGAGTAAGGAGAGTGAAGCGAGGATTAAATAAAAAACCAAAGAGCTTAAACCCGGATACCCCACGCTCCTCAAACTCAATAATTTATAAAAACACATTCTTCGCACATGGAAGGAAGAAGAGTGTTCCAAAACCCAACTAAGAAGACCATTTCACGTTCATGTATACACACTACACTGACACACTTATACACTTACACACAAACAAGCTGTTGGTCACAGGTCAACCGCGATCTTAACTCACTTGTCTCTGAGACGCGAAAGCAATAACATCGCACAAATCTACATAAAACAATACACACATTCTACAGTGCCAACATTGAATTTAGTTAAAAATAAATTTAAGTATATTGCAGTGAAGTGCTACCAAGTTTATTTTACTCATCCCCCTCCTCTACCACGCAACTCTCGCAACATTTCTG